>JASDQU010013172.1:62441-74033 GCA_032191745.1 Picea mariana
AGGATACTCAATTTTTTTTTCATGGTTTAACAAGCATGAAAAAGAGTTAAAAGTGAACTCATATCGTGTCTTTTTCATGGGTTATGAGCACAAAAATGGGTAAAAGTTAGCTTGTATGGAGAGAATTAGTGTCTTAACAACATGATTCTATGTTCCAAGTGCATGGAACTGGCCTAAGAAACATGAATATGAAAAATTACTATCAAGTGAGGTCCACTCTTGGAAGATATTCTCTCCATCGGTACATGGTCACAAAATGGAGGCCAAACAATGCAAGAGGCATGTAGTCAATTGTTACTACAATGAAGGTAAGCGAGATCAAGGAAAAGAACAACGCAACAAAAAGTAGTATGACATGAGTAGAAAATGCATAAGGGACCATGAAGTAACATAAAATGATGGGAACCCCCTCAAGATATGGCCATAATATAGGTGAAGAGAGAAGAATGAGGCTTAAATTTGAGTCATGGCATTTCTACAAGAGGAATGCCAGGCCTACAGGAATCACATCATGGGCACCAAATGGAAATCAAGGTGCTAACTAGGGAACTCATGAAAGGTAGGCATTACCATGCATGTTACCACATCTAGAAAGGAGTGGCTAAGGTCGCAACCTTATCAGATCGAACATAAGACATGATATCCATAGAATGGATTGTCAATAATGAAAATCATGGATGTGGAGAAAAACATATCCATATATGCCAGTTCGAATGGAATACCTCAAGTATAATGGATGTTTCCATACTTTGAAAAATGGTCTTGTAATACTGCATAATAAGTCAACACTAGAGTTCCAAGTCAAAATGTAGTGGAAAAAATATCATAAAAACAATGAGAAATGTTCACTAATGGAAAATCTTGAACCACTTTCCTGGTGGTGAGAAGTGAAAAGGGGAAAAATATGTCCAAAAAGGGTAAAAAACCACATTGTATGGTAAAAAATCATTTGTACTTTTACCACTTGGATTATTGGGGAGATTTGGTGAAAAAACCCCGTCTCAACCAGATATTCCAGAGCACTTTATGAGATATCTATCTAGTCAAATCAGAAGTCATCCATTCCAAGTAATTATTCATCCCTTCTCGGATATTTTCATCCATTATTTGAATTTTGTTGGGTAAAATTTTGGTAAGGATGCCCTATTATCCTCAACATGAGGGCTTGTGAGTGACTAGTGGCTTCATTCATAACCGGTTGTAAACTAGCCCATTGTTGGCTTGTGACTGATCACTCTAGTGTGCTCTAGTCAAGCATGATCGTGGGGAAAATGATCAGATCTATGATATTTTCTCAGTTGTACTAATGGTTTTTTCCATTGACATTTTTCATAATACCTAAGGAAGATGATTGAATTAAAGTAGAGAGATCATGAGGTAGAATACCTAGCAACAGTGTGTGACTTGTAGGCGTTGACTTCATTATGGGATTGTGGTCTACTAAACTTCTTTTGGTGTCTAAATATGCAAACACAACCATACTTGTTGGACAATATGGTCAACTATTAGAAACCAAATCAAAAATTCTTCAACATTGAAGAAAACATATTGACCATTGAGATCAAATAATTTTATTGCATCATGAGATTGCATGTTGATGATGGTAGCATCATCTAGGTATTTCCACATAGGTATAAGTGTCTAGATGTGTGAAATGAAATGCTACCTTGAGACTTTAATTTAATTAAAAGAATTATTAAATTAAAGTGATTTTTATTAATTAGTTGATTTAATTAATGTAATGCTAAAAGTAATTAGTATTTAATATTATCCATTGATCTAAATTTATTTGAGAAGTAATATCAAGCGTCAATCACTTTGGAGATTATGGTTAGGTCATAACTCAATACTATAAAAGAAAGGCTAAGGTGAAGGAGAAAGACACTTGTCTGTGATACATAGAGAGGGTTGTATCATGAAGGACTATGATTCAAGGAGTTCTTGGATAGGTAGAGAAGGACTTCAATTTAAAGATCAAGTCAAGGGGAAGATAGAATAGAGGCAACAACAAGTGGGTTTCAATAGAGAGAAGGAACAAGAAAGGCTCGAGTTGTATTGAGTTTTCCGTATAGTCCTTGAGGTCATGTATGTTGGTTTCAATGGAGACATACGTGTATATGTGGGTTTGATTAAGGAAAGGTGTGTAAACCTAAAAAATAATGCTATATCTAGGTCATACAACAGAGAAAAATTTGCTAGTTTTTTCTGCAGTTGTATTTCTCTCAATGGGCCATTATCCCTATTACGGGGACCTTTATTTTATCATAGTAAAGTCATCTTGGTATTGGTTTTAGATCTGGGTTTTTTTCAAGGGAATTGACCCAAAAATATTTTTGTTTATGTGTGCATGATTTGGTTTCTAGTATTCCTTTCCCTATCTTTATTTGAGTTGAGTATTCCAACAATGTATTTTTTCTTTGTAAGCTACTAACTTGGTTTGCAGTAAGGAAATCACTAGATAACGAGATACCTAGGTGTCAGACTAAGGATTTCAGCATGGTATGAGAGTAGTTTCTCTTCTAGGAAGCTAGATCTCAAATTCATAGCAATTGATTGCAAATCTACCAAATATGAAGGAGATATTAGTAGATCCAAAATCAACAAGAAGAAATTGAAGGATGGATTTCAGGGAAACAATAGTACTGAGGAAAAAGTAGGGTTTTGAGTCGTATGGAGTTATATGCATGTTTCATAAGGAACATGCATGTACATACCTGTGTTTCTTTGGATACAATATCGTATACATAGGTTTTGGTAAGGGAAATCACTCACATATGCAATTTTCAGTGGTGATAATTGTGTATATGTTCATACATGTCAGTACAGGGGCAATTTATGCAGTAGGTTATTTCTAGGGCACTTTATCAGGTCGACAGGATGACATACACATGTTTGAGAGTTCAAGACAGATTGGATGGGGAATCCAAATTCCTAACTTGTAAATAAATATTGACTTTGGCGTTAAAGGAGTACGACCTTTGGGAGTTAGTGGACACAGTATTTTCTTCATCGATAGGTATGAAATATTTGGAAAATCATGAGAACAAGGAGATCAAAGTTGAGATGGTTATCTTGGATTCAATGAAGGATCATCTAATTTCTCACTTATTTGAGAAGAAGACATCCAAAGAGATGTTTTATTCCTTGGTAGGTTTATTTCATAGCGCTAACATGAATAGGAATATGGTCTTAAGTAATAAACTCATATCGGTATAGATGTTTAGATTTGACAATGTTACTGGCTATTTCATGAGGATCACACATGTACGTGATCAAACTGTAGCGACAAGGGAGAAAATGGAGGATGTAGAGCTTGTGAATGTGTCATTGAATGATCTTCTCAAGTCTTGGGAACATTTTTTCAAGGGAGTTTGTGCTCGAGAACATCTCCTAGATTGGCAGAGTCTTTGGGATGATTGCATCTAGGAAGAGACTCAGAAGGATTCTAAGAGTAGCAAGTAGGGAGGTACTGATGAGAACATGCATATTGTCAATAAGACAAGGAAGAGAAAATAAAAGAGTTCCATAAAGAAGGGTAATAGTGACAGAGGATCATCGTATCCAAGGAAGAAGAAGAATGGTAAAGAAAAGATGCAGACAATAGCATCAACAAAGACATAGCTAGGTCAGTTTGCAACAATGTTTTAGAAGCATTTCTCACTAGTTTATTTCCTTTCTACCAGCACACCCACCATGACTGCAGTGTACCTGGACAAAGTTGCATCTTTTAATATGACAAAAGAATGGGAGCTATTTAGAAATATGATAGAGAAGGAATCAAATGTTCATGTGGATCTTGGTGATGATTCCATGTATGTTGTAAAGAGAAAGGGAACAATTACATTCCATCTTGAGTCAGGAGGTTTGTTGGATGCCCAATATGTTTTTTTACATACCACGCTTGAAGAATAATTTTATCTCAGTCTCATATATGGAGGAAACAGTTTTTTCCATTACTTTTGACAAAGGTAAAGCACTCATATGTCCAGACAAAGCTATCCTTAACACAACATTGGTCATTGGGATTAGAGAGAGCACTCTATTTAGGTTGCATGGCAAGCATGTTTGGGATTTGGTATATGACAGTGATATCCTATGTGAGTTATGGAAGAGGAGTTTGGGACACCTACACTACATGACATTACCAATTTTGAGGGGGATTGTTATAGGTATTCCATATTTTAGTATTGAGCATGAGCGAGTGTGTAGTGAGTGTGGACTTGGAAAGAACACCAACGATTATTTTCTAAACAAAGAGAGTATGTCCGAGGGGATATTGGATATTATCCATTCACATGTGAGTCAGTCAATGTTAGTAGCATTAGTGTAGGGATATTCATACTATGTGACATTGATTTATGACTTTTCTAGGAAAACCTGGATCTTCTTTATGAAGACCAAGGTTGAAGTATTCTATCATTTTCAAAAGTTTAGAGCTCAGATGGAGAGACATACATGGAAAAAGATCAAGGTCTTGAGGTTCGATAATGGGGGAGAGTACACGTCTAATGACTAAAAATATTTTTACAAGGAGGAAGGGATTAAGAGGAATATGACAGTCTCATATAACCCTCAATAGAATGGGATTGCAGAGACAAATAATCGGTCCATTATCGATTCTATTAGGGATAATATACATGACCAAGAGTTTCCTATGTTTCTTCAGAAAGAGGCATGTAACATGGTAATGTATGTGCAAAATAGGAGACCTCAGAGGATATTGGGGGACAATACTCCGAAGGAGAAACTATTAGGGATGAAGCTAGAGAGAATACATTTGAGGATATTTTCTTGTCTAGTACACATACATGTGTCCATGGAGAAGAGGATAAAGTTGGAGTCTTCAATATAGAAGGGTATATATTTGGGGTACAATGAGACCTCAAAGGATTACATGATCTTCATTCAAGTGCAGCAAAAGATAGTTGTGAGAAGAAATTTTAGTTTCGAATAGAACTTTGCATCTACAATATCTCAGGAGTCATTAGCAGTGACAAAGGACGAGGAGCAGTAGGACACAAAGGATGAGTAGTAGTCAAAAACTAATAATTTAGGTGGGGAGGAGGAGTTATCCCCTTCCATTCCTATGAAGAGACCTAGGTGGCTATTACAGAGATTGAGGAATGTTGGTGAGGCTCCTAGGAGTGTGGTTAGAGAGCACAGGCCTCTGAGGAAGTTTACAAACTATATGGATCTTATGAGTAGCATCACTGATGTTGAGCCTTCCAATTTTGAGGAAGTAGTAGATCAACAAGTACGGTAGGATGACATGGTAGAGGAGTACACATGTATTATGAGGAATTATGTTTGGTACATAGTGCCAAGACCCGAGGGGAACTCATTTGTGAGTTCTAGGTGGATCTACAAGATCAAGAATGTTGCATATGGTAGCATTCAGAAGTTCAAAGTTAGATTTTTGGTGAGAGAGTTCTCCCAGAAAGAGGGAGTGGACTATGAAGAGAGATTTTATCTAGTCGCCAGGTATACTTTTTTTCAAGATGTTATTTCTATTGCTTCATTTATGAGGTGGAGGATACACTAGATGGATGTGAAGACATCTTTCAACGATGGTATCAATGAGGGGGAAGAATACATAGATCAACCTCATGGATTTGAGGTACCTAGGAGGGAGTCTCATGTTCATATGCTTAAGAAATTCTTGTATGGACTCAAATATGCACCCAAGGCATGGTATTCCAGGATTGAGAAATACTTGCAAAGAATTGGATTTACCAAGAGTAAGGAATATTTACCAAGAGTGAGGCATATGGTTTTGTATGTCGATTATTTGTTTCTCATAGGTGCAAAGGATCTTATTGAAGGGTGCAAAATAGATTTATATATTGACTTTGAGATGAAGGGAATTTGCTCGATGCATTATTTCTTGGGTTTATAGGTATGATAGATATTGGAAGAGATATTCCTTGGTCAAGGGAAGTACATAGTTGATATCTTGAGGAGATTAAGGATGGAGGAATGTAGACGGATGGCTACACCTATGGTTACCAATATGAAGAATTTTGTCACTGGAGATTCAAAGTTGGTGGATCCTGGGATATATAGGTAGATGATAGGGTCCTCAATGTATTTGGTCGACACCAGGCCATATATTTGTTTTGTTGTGAACACCATGAGTTGGTTCATGGTGGATCCAAGGAAGGTGCATTGGATAGCAGTGAAACATGTGCTCAAGCACTTGAAATGTACAATTGAGTATGGATTGAGGTATCCTGGAGGAGATGGAGTGGAGTTGCATAGATATACAAACTCGGATTGGGAAGGAAGTGTAGTATATAGAAAGAGAGCCTCGAGGTGTTTCTTCACCTTGGGATCAATTGTGATTACTTGGTTCAACGGGAAGAAGAATTATGTAGCACTTTGTTCAATAGAGGAAAATCATATGGAAGCAATTATGGCTAGTTGTGAAGTCATTTGGCTTATCAAATTGTTTACAGGTTTATTTAATTAGGAGTTGGATCCTACAGTGACATACTATGATAATTAGAGTTGTATCAAACTCTCAAAAGGATCTAGTATTCCATGACAGTTCCAAGCATATTGAGATCATATATCACTTCATTAGAGATAGGATCCATAATGGAGTAGTGAAGCTTCAATATATTTCCACAGATGAGTAGGTTGCATATATTTTGACCAAACCCTTGGTTAAAGGAAAGTTTGTGTTCTTCAGAGATAGACTTGAAGTTGGGCATAATACCTTCCTCACTAACAGGGAGTGTTGATGTTGGTAGTACCAGATAGGTGTTTATGCATAGGTCTAAGTGTCTAGACATGTGGAATTTCTAAACATCCTTTTACCTTGATAATTTAATTTAATCAAAGGAATTATTAAAGTAAAGTTATTTTATTATTTAGTTGAGTCATTTAAGGAAAGACTAAAAGTTATTGGCAATTAATCTTAGCCATTGATCTCAAGTGAGGTGAGAAGTAATATCAACCATCAATCACTTTGGATATTGGGGTTAGCTAATAACTCAATCTTATAAAAGAAAGGCTAGGGTGAAGGAGGAAGACACTTGTGTGTGAGACACAGAGAGGGTTGGATCACAAAGGACTGTGATTTGAGGATATATTGGATAGGTTGACATGGAGAAGAGGGAATAGAGATCCACAAGTGGGTTTCAACAAAGAAAATCCACAAGAAAGGGTTGAGTTGTATGGATTTTTCAGTATAGTTCTACAGGTCATGTATGCATGTTTCAGTGGGAGACAAACACATATACATGGATTTTATTAAGTAAAGGCACATGTACCTCGAAAAGAATACCATATAAAGGTTGTACAAGAGAGAAAACTTTCCAAGGTTTGTCTACATTTGTATTTCTCTCAGTGGGACATTATCCATGTTATGAGAGCCATGATTTCATCATAAAAAAATCATCTCAGTAATGGTTTTTCTTCCAGGTTTTTTCCCAGAGGTATCTACCCAAAAATATTGGTGTTTATGTTTGCATGATTTGGTTACCAGATTGCTTCCACTATCTTTATTTGACTTGAATATTCCTACAATGTATTTTTGTTTTGTGAGTTGCTAACCTGATTTGTAGTAAGGAGATCACTAGCTATCAAGATACCTAGGTGACAAACTAAGTATTTCAACATTGTCATGGTGCATGTGTCAACTAAATTATTTACATAAAAAGGACATGTATCATGTCAATCTAGGGTCAGTAGAATTGTGAGGCACAATCATTGTATGTGAGGAAATTGGATTCAAAATATAGACTAAGGAAATCTAATATTGAAAGAAATCATCAACTAATCTAGAAAGTACAATTTGACCTATCCTTTAAAACTTAAAATCAAATCTACTTATTTCAACCTTAGGTTATCATTGTTCCATTGGTCAAAAATCAGGATGCAAAGTGAAATATGTCACTAGTTGTGGACTCTTTATTGCAATACTTTGTCAACTAATGGATTTTAAAGGATTTGAAAGAAGATTCTAACACACTTGAAAAATGAAAGTAAGTAAAAAGTAATCACTCCAACAAGAAAGCAATTAATCTTCTCAACCTAGACTACACAAGCTTACACATACAGTAAATCAGGTTGTAAGGTGAATCAACTCACTTATATCTTGTTATTGATCGAGCATTCATCAATGTCAGGTAGAAAGTTTAGGTTATAGTTTTTTTTTTAGCTTAGTTCCTTTGGTGGCTTAAAGAATTAAAACAGTACTCTAATGACTTGTAAATATTTACTCACATCAGAAAAATCAGTTCTATGTGCTAAAAATAAATAAAAACTTTCTTGAAAGTGAAAATAAAGCTACAACAGGAAAACTAGTATAACCAGAAATTAAGACAACACTTGATATACAATGAAGTAGCTTATGAACAATGAACTATTGACCCAAGAAATAAGCACATAAATATAGAGTTAATAGTGGGTACAATATGTAAATATATAACAGAAAAATAAAAGGGAATCAATGAATATATAGCAGCAATAAGCTACAAGAAATGTGCTTATAAAACAACAATGCACAACTTCAAGAATGGGGACCCTCCACCTCTTAACTGCACATGTAAAGAATATCAACTTGTAGAACTCAACATAATATCATATATTAACCATGAGAATGACTACAAAACACCATCAGGTCGTTGGAAAACTCAGAAAGCTACAACAATAAGCAAGAATCCAAAAATCTGAATTCTGGTTATCATAATCATGTTATCATAATCCTTTCATGTTGAGATATATATACATGAAGTTTATAACTGAAGAAGCTAATAAATCTGAACTAGAACCTTTATATTTGTTCTACATCCCTTAATAAGTTCAAATTCCAACATCCAAGTTCCAAAAATTGTGCTCAAAGGGATCTGGTATGAATTAGATTAATTTTCTTCTAAAATCATGCGATTTTTCCAACTGACTAGCTGAGTTGACTGAACTTTGACTTGGCACGTGCGACGATGTTTCTGAAAAAGCAAGAGGACAAGAGCCATGAAATGAAACCAAGGAACTTCCTCCAAGTGGTCATTTCATCTAGATCACCCTGCATATATCTCAATGAAGGATAGATTACAAGATTTGCTTGATTCTAGTAAAAACGGCTGAAAATCCAAATTATTTACTATCTTAAAATGTTGATTTTTTGTCAATTAGAAATAAAATAAAATTTTAACTAAATATTCCTTGGAAATGTATTTATTGAGTTGGAATGAGTGGAAAATATGGTGGAATGGAAATATATAAAGGAAAAAAATGCATAAGATAAAGGTTTTTGGTTATCAAATTGGAGTGTTGACAACATGATACCAATGATATAGATAGGGAAACTTGGTGGGGTAGAGTGGTCAATCATGGAATACATCGAGGAACATTGTCTCCCGGGTGTTAAAAAGAAAAGTAACAAGCTCCCTATCTAGGACGTGGTGGACATTCCTCCGTAGATGATCATATTCATCATAACCCAACTGGTAGGGTCAACATCACCACATCTAGTCTCTAAAAGCCAGATTCACTATGCCATAGTATGGTTGGAACCAATAGTATTCAAGTGGTGTAAGGGAGTGTTGGTTATCTTGAAATACTAGTTGACTCAATGAATGATAGGAAACCAAAAACAATTTGGTTATGGGACAATGTTAGTCACATTATTTTTGGAGTGGGTATCGACTATGAGACTGCAAGTACTAATACCAAATCTAGTGCCAAGTGATCTGAAAATAATGTTGTGGGGAGAGAACTTGGTGCAAGTGATGGGTGGAAGGGTAGAAAACCAATATGAATCTAGCTAGGTACGGTGGTGGAGAGATCAGATTGTATCCATTAAAGGCTTCTTGTATGATGGGACATATTTCCACCAAGATCTAGAGATCACAGTTCCCTCGAGAGAACAATGGGGACCACTTGGTAAGTCATGTGAATTTTTTTTTGGAGCTTTCATGTTTATAATTTTTTTGGGTTTTTAGAATATGTATTTTTTTGTTGATGCAGTATATCTAACCCAATGATTTTGTTGACACAAGTGTTGGACCAGAGAGACTAGCAGGATGGGTCCAATCTCATCATAGGAAAAGCGATGAAGACAACTTGGAAGAAGAGATGGGGGGTGATGTCGAGGATCTGCATGAGGTGTTAACTATGGGAGTGCCACAATTGTGGATGGATGAGATTCCACCACACCTACAATGTTGCACAATAGGAGTTCCTCACCCTTTCCTCCCCCTACTTAGAAAAGTTTCCTAGGCCATAGTGTGTTACCCTGACATACATCCTTGGGATTACTAGATGACAATCTTCCCGACTTTTGTATGACAATATATCTATCGAGCTGACCAACCTTTTTTGTATTAGTATAGGATATGGAGCCCAATTTAGGCATATATATATATATATGTGTGTGTGTGTGTGTGTGTGTGTGTGTGTGTGTGTGTGTGTGTGTTTCTATGTTTCAATTTTTTCCTATGGTTTTCTACCGATGTGATTGATACCAATGTATATGTATACGTACAAGGCCCCAACCCACTTTGTAAAGTAGTTGATGGCCACAATAATATAGGCATGGCCATTATTTAAGGTAGGATTACATGTCATGAAATCATTCCCCTATTTGGAAAAGGGATCAATGAAAATCACTAGATGTAATGAAGCAGGATGAGCCCACATATTGTGAGTAAATGTTTGACAAGAGTGACACTTCAAGATGAAATGATTACAATATTTCAAGATCATGGGCCAACAGTATCCTACATGAAAAATATTTTGGGTTTTGTCCCACCTAGAGAGATGACTGCCACATGATCCGGTATGATAGTCATTTAAAACTTTCTTAGCTTCCTCATGGAAAAGGTAATGATGTAACATCAAATCAACCCCTCAAATATTATAAGGTAGTGTCTAGCTTGATGGTGCATGTGTCTACACTCATCATGGGATAACTAAGAAAAAATGTCAGGCTTGGAGATATACCAATACATCTTCATACTAGGGATCAAATGAGTCAATGAGGAATAAAACTCATCAAGAAAAGATTCATTGACCATAGGCTCATCATCGACTTGGGGAAGGTCATACATAAACTTAGTGAAAGCCAAATATTTCTTAGACATGGAGGAAATAAACTATAGATCAAACTCTTGTGGGTTAACAATCCACTTAGATTATTTTCCCCCAATGATCAGATGGCTCAAGATGTCTAGCATCGGGTTGGAATCATATATGATAGTGGTTTTTTGCAGGAGTATATAATGTCACAAATGTTGGATAACATGAATAATGACTAGGGCCAACTTCTCAATGTGAGAATACCAAAGCTCGGGACCAACACTTCCTTTTCTAATATATTATATGACATGTTATTTGTGTGTGATGTCCTCTTGCTCAAGGACCATACTGAAGGTGGACTCAGAGGCTATGAGATAGAGTAGGAAATATTGACTGTAATCCAGAGGGATCAATAAGGGATTTCACACCAAGGCCTTTTTAAAGGCATCAAATTACTATTGGGATTAGTTATCCCATAAAAAAGGTACACCTTTCTTCAATATGCACATATAACCTTTAGTTATATTGGCATAGTTAACAATGAATCTACACAAAACATTTTCCTTCCCT
>JASDQU010013172.1:111447-121856 GCA_032191745.1 Picea mariana
TTACCCTCAGAAGAATGGTGGTATAACACTTCCTTTCATACTGCAACAAAAATGACACCATTTATGGCACTCTATGGATACCACCCTCCTTCCATTACTTCTTCTCTAAAATAAAAATCTAAGGTTCAAGCAATGGAATATCACATTGAGCATCAACAACAAGTTCTCCAAATCTTAAAGGACAACCTGACCATGGCACAGAATCGCATGAAACAACAAGCAGATCAACATCGTAGTGAAATAAGTTTTGAAGTAGGGGATTGGGTGTTTTTAAGACTACAACCATACAAACAGATGTCCCTCAAGCAAGCCAATAAGGATAATAAATTATCACCAAAGTACTATGGCCCTTATAAGGTGTTGCAAAAGATTGGTACTATGAAATACAAATTGGAGTTGCCTGCATCTTCATGAGTACACCCAGTTTTCCATGTTTCATGCTTAAAGAAGGTTATAGGAGACAAGATCCTAGTTCAAAATATATTTCTAGAACTTGACGAGGAAGAAAAAATCATATTGGATCTTGAATCCATCACTGACACAAGAACTCACCAGTTGAGGAATAGATCCATTTCAGAGTATCTCATTAAATGGAGGAAACNATTCCACTTGGGAAGATGAGTCTTTTATATAGAAGCATCCAGAGTTACTCAAGTGTTGAAGACAACACTTGTCTCAAGGGGAGGGGAATGTTAATCCCTAATATTAGTTCATTACCCCTTAATTGGGGCATATTACATTAGTAATGTTATTTTATTTATGTCGGCTTTATTCCATTAGTTGTAATTATAACTCCTAGTTTCCTATATATACCAAGGAGACATTTTCATTTGGAATCATCTTGTAATTGAACATTTATGTGGGGTAAAATGAGGTTTCCCCCTCGAAGAGGCTTATTATCTGAAATTATCTCTTTTTCAAGGCATTGAGTACTTATTCTGAGGTTTTTCTATGCTATATTGATATTTGGTTCTTAAAAAAATCCCTTTTATGGGGACATCTAGTTAAGGGATCTTTACTCATTTATGAATCACTAAATTATATGGATTATTCCATTATCTCATCTTGAGTACATAGAGAAACATGATATTTTATGTATAATAGGGGAATATCTTTGTGTCTCTATAGTTAAGTCAACATGTGATAATTTTTTGTGGTATTGTTTTTCCCATTCAATTTGAAGGACTCGACAAACTTCTATTTCTAGATGCATGGATTGGATAGCACAAAATATATTAGAAGCCATGATATACTTTTGAAGGAGGTCGAAAGCATTATTATTTGAGCACAAAACAAGGAAAACTTTGATTTGTTCCATAAATGGTATCTATTTAGATAAATATTAGGCTTACATTGACTCCTTCAAAAGGCACAAAACATGTTAGATAGAGATGAAGTTCCATTTTCAAATAGTATGGTGTCCATGTGATCAGTAGGAAGAAATGGTATTTTGGGAAAACATTGATTACATATCTTGATATTATACAATGGGGGAATCGGGACATCCACCTTATGATTGAAGCAATGTTTAGATTTTATCTTCACCATAGAACTCACATGTGTTGGAACATAGTGGGAAGACCTGGGGTTAAACATTAATCCACCAATAAATACCAAGATACTATGTCTTTCAACATCACCTGCAATAAAGTGAAGTCTCACTCAAGGTACCTATGAGCACTGTAGGAACCAGGATTTTGTAGTCATGGAGGAATATGAGGCATTCATAATTATTGTTTACTTAACATTCATGCATATATTATATGCACAATACCATAATAGTACCATGACAACTGACATAATAATCCTACTTAAACATTCAACAAATGTGTGGGACCATCCAACACATATTCAAGTTAACCATTAAGAATATATTCTATGTGCACAATAATCATCACAATGAACACATCATAACATCATACACATTAGAACACAACAATTTAATATGGTTCACCCCAACTAGGCTACGTACACAACGAATGGCTTCTTATATTATTCATTCATAGTTTTCCTTACAACGGGTGTCTACTACGATCATACAATGATGTTCAGTAAAAACCCAAACCTACCCAAGCCGTTCTATGCTACAATTCACACATGCCTCTTGAATGATATTCAACTCATATCATATTTATCTTATTGTTTCATCATCTCCTACTTACTTTCTACCCAAATCCCATACATATTTATACATATACATTGGGGCGTATCCCATTAAAATGTTAACAAAATGTCCAAAGTCTCCTAAATAACTTCCACCTTTTACACGTTGATCCCTAAAATCCACTAATCGTCTTCCGTGCACACTTATACTTTGTTGATTTGTCACATGATCCACTCCTACATGATTCCCAAAACATACCCAAAATTTCCTGCTCCAATAGGCCCCCAACATTGACGTATGGCTCATCTTGAGGCACTTCAGGCATGATTCCATGTCATCATGAACTTGTGAAATGTTTCTTTAGTAGTCTCGACCTTTTCTTTGACTTGTGTTTCTTGTTTCAAAATTTCCTCCGCTATCTCTATTGTAATGGGTGTCTTCATCATCTCCTCATTCTCTTGTGATGATTTCCTTGCAACGCCTTATGCATTTACAAGTTCTCTTGTTATTTTGAATGCTTCCTCCTGTAATGCTTCTATATTATGTGTGTGTGCCTATTGTTCCACCCTCATTTGGTTCATCTCTGAGTATATTTTTTTATTTTATGCCATTGCGGTCATCATCTTTGATGGTGGAAATGTGGACATTACTTCCTTAATTTTTTTCACCTTGTCCTGCATCATTTGTAACTTCTTCCCAAGTTTCTGTAGTTTTTCATCTTCCATCAATTGTTTCCAAACTACCTTGTTTTATAGATAAATATTTGATCATTCTTCTTCTAGATTCATGATATTCTCTATAGTTGTTGTCACCATTTTCTCACTTTTCTCTCTTTTCTCCCTTTCCTCCAATGTGGTAGTCGATGTCCAATGAGCCTCTAAATTAGTAATCGTTGTTCGGAAGCCCTGAATGGGTTCGTGAATATTCATAAGTTTTTATTATAAAGGGTGTCTTCTTATACAAACACTTATAGGATATGATTATATACCCCTTTTTCCACTTGTTTCAATCTCTCCATCCTTTGCATGCCCTCATCTCTCTCCAACCTCAGTTGATCACATTTTTCTTGTAACACGTACTTATCTGTAATGGAATTTGTCAACTCTATCGATGTTGAAACTACAAGCACTTTAATCTCTTGTGTGAAGCTCGTATGCAACCCATATAATAATTCTATAAGCATCTGGAATAACACCAAGTCAATATGACTAAGTGTCTTTTCTTTATCCTTCAACTCTACCATGGTGAACTCTAATTCTCTCGCTAATATTTTGATCACATGACGTTATTTTGATGTTACCACTAAGTGGGATATCATCGGTTTTGCCTCTATATTATGTGATATATTATTCATATGTTCTTGTTCTCCTAGGTTAATTGCTACTAGTCTTGTTGTTTCCAAACATTTTCACAATGTGGTGATTTGTGCTTGCACATCCAAATGCCTTTCTTCTTCTTAGGTTCCATCTGCTAAAAATATTCATCAATAGCTTCCTTTACCTGATATGCAATCTTCTCTAAATCATCCCTTAACAACTCCTAGGTGGCCACTTCCTTAATGTTGGAATACTAAGAGGGGGGATGAATCAGTATGAGCACTTTATTATCACTTTCAACCACAGTATGTAATCAATAACATCATCGTCAGTATATGAGTAGTATAAATAAATAGAGAATAATAAATATCCACATACACACAATAAACCATAATTTACATGGAAACCCAAATGGGAGAAAACCACAAAATTATTTTCATATATATCAAAGGAATACATTCATTGGAAGCACAAGCTTCACAATTCTCTAGCTGCAACTAGAAGGAGGCTATGACCCCCTATTTATAGACACCAACCTAAAGGAAGCTACAAATCCATGAATTCTTTAGGTCCAACTAGAATGAGGCTACAACCCCTTTGATTCTTGGGCTCCAAATTGAAGGAAGCTCCAACTCCCTGTGTTCTCCGGCTCCAACCGAAAGGAGCCTACATCCCCCTTTCCTTGCCCCATCATGTCACCATGAAATATAAGTGTATACTATTGGCGTAGAATTGATCAAACCAAGGTCCTTCTTAGGTTACCAACAAAAGGTATCGTTTAGTCTAGAGTGTTGGCATTTTCATCTCCTTTGAAGAGAATAAGTCTCACCTGAAGCGCAACCAAGACACAAGGATAGGGAAGGGTAAGGAGAGGTTCCCAAAACCTTCAAGATTCACCATGATCTTGCAAAATATAGACTAAATACTGAATAGATATGAACTCATGCATACTGAAACTTAAGATACTTAAGTTGTGAAAAGAATTCATACATAGAGATATCATATGGATCCCATCAAGAATAAAGAAGTACTGTAAAGATACAATGTATAAGCATAAACACAAAATGACACATTACATTTCAAAATTTTGGGTCCTTCTGCATCTATTATCCTTAGAACTCATTGGATACAATCTCATAGGTACAAATTAGTACTCTGTTACATATTTCTGACTCTGGAATCATGTCGTAGAGCTCTATCTACCCTTTACCCCAAGTCTGTGTACAAATTACATTCACAAAACCTATAATCTATCTGTGCCACTATCTCATCTAAATCAGCTAACCCATCTAACCCTTTACAATCATATGCATCTCATCCATATAGGATGAGTGGGATATTTTTTCTTTTGTCTCACATGCTTTCTTGTTCTATTATAATTGATTTTTCCTCGTTGGTGTTGAGTTGTCCCTTTTCGCAACCAAATTCTATTTCTTTTACTTGCTCCATTGTCCATCCTCTTTTATATCTTGTGAAACTCATGTTAAACCAAACATGGGACTATAGTCCTTCATGTGCAGCTTCAAATCCAAAAATGAAGGGCCCAACAAGCTACGACCATAATCCTTGACTTTCCCTCGAGTCAAGTACTTGGCTCTTTCGCAACTTCTAGGAGTAATTGTTTCTTTCCCTTGTCCTCCTTCTCTGCTTTACTTTCCTCTTCTACTTGTGAGTTTTCTTTATCTACCTATTTAAACAAAGGTCCCAACTCTAGTACCAATTCTAAGGCCTGCTTCTTGACTTCCTAGAAACTCCCTACTTTATTCTGCCACTTCCTGGCAAGGGGTGAGGCTTCGGCTACAAATTGTTGGGTCGTATATGTGATACATCCTTTGGGCTTGAATGCGACTAGAGAGTTCCATTCAGAGTCTGTTGTAGCATCTGCATGATGCATTTGCATATACACAATCTGAATGATAGGTCAGAACTCGCACAACTCCTTCTTGGCTATGAATTGCACATCAAATAGAGCGTTCAACTCACTATCCACTTGCTGGATTTGGTCGAATTTCTCTTATTTCTCAAGTGGATCCATAGTGACCACCACTTCCTCATTCAAAAATTGTATGCTTGCATGCATGTCCTATAGATTCTGGTTACACCTAGCCATAATTCCCATCTAGTTATTGACTTCTTGGAATATCTGTGTGCACTCAGTTGTGCGCTTGTGTAGTGTTGGTCGAGCATTGTTGCCTTCCAACACTATTTTCTCCATCTACTCCTGCAACTTTCGAGGTTGTTTCTCTACTTCTTGTTGAATCTGTCACAACTGCACTTCCAGATGCTCTGTGCAAATGGCCAACTGTGACCATTCTCCATGAAGTAATTCAATTTGATTCTCAGGCTCTCCTGCATCATTGGATTATGGAATTTGGGGTGCGACCTTCCTTATTTCTGGCCAGGCTTCAACAAGCCTCTTCTAGACTCTTTCTAGTTTTTTCTCCACCTGTATCTTGGAAAATTCTTCCTGTGTCTTGTGCACTTGAGAAAGGATTGTTTCCTCCCTTGCGAACTTTGTGGTCCTTTCAGCCTGTTGGAGCCTCTCCTCCAATTGATCAGTTGAGGCCTTGATCATTCTGACTAGCTATGCTACTGGCCACTGTGCAAGTTTAGCTGAAGAAGGGGTGGCATCCTTGGGTGCTCATACCTGTAGTGGAATTCCACTAGCCATTGAATGTTATGAGGGATTCTCTACCTCCTCCTCTTTTGTAGATGGTCCTGGCGCAAGCCTCAACCACAACGCCGCAAGAAGGAACATTAAAACATCTTTTTTGGATAGGAAGAATTTCAACAACTCTATGCACTGCTAAGGGTTTTGGAGGACTAACTCCATCTGTTCCTGCATTGACGTTGCGCTTTTCCCTGAAGTCATCTTAGGTTCCTTCTAAACCTGTGGTATCTCTGCCTCTTTATGGACCTCAACTTCCTAGGTTGCAATTCCAATGGCACCCTCAATCTTAGTCGTTGAGGAAGTGTGTTGGGGACTTTGGACTTCCAGCTTCTCTACTATTTGCATTTCCATTGAAGATAGACTGTCCTTAATTGACACAAAGGGTATGATATTCTGGTCCTTGGATTCAGGGTTTGGGCCAGTTAGTTGTAGCCTATTCTTAGGTACTTCTGGGTTTGGACCAGAGAGTTCTGGTCTCTGCTTGGTTATTTATGGAGGATCGAGTTGCATGGGATCTGGATCACTGGTTTGGGATGGAATTATAGTTTTTGGAGGTGGAAAATGGGGTTGTGCTGGTGATGGAGGTTTCTTAGTGATGATGGTGGATGGAGTGATTTTAGGCTCATGGTTTTCATGGATATGTATAATATGGGATTCTTGAGCCACTGAGCAAGTGTGGGGGACAGTGGATGAAATAGGTTGGGTGTTCAAAAACTTATTTGGGGAGATCTCCATATTTAGTTTCTTATACAATGGCTCTATGATGAACGTGGTGCTAAGTATTTCATTGACATCCTTACCTGTCAACATATCTTGCTTCGACAGTTGCGAGAGCACTGGTAGTGTTGTATTCTTGCACTCTAGTGGTTGTGTCTCCTCCTCCTCATTGGAGTTCGTCTATGTCAGAGCTTCTTTCTTCTATACCTCTGACCCTAAGATCAGTCCTACCCCTACTTCCTGACCTCTCTTCGTCAGTAGCTCGATGAGAAGAACATAATGCATCCCCAACTTGTGTGGGTTTCGTTTGACTCTAGGCCAAGACATAACCTCCTTGTCAAAGGCCTCTTCACCCAAATAGAATGGCAGAATGAGCAAATGTAAGTCCTCCCTGTTGACATATCTCAGCCACAAAAATGTATGGTGGAAGTTCATGTTGAATGCTATGTTCCGTGTGTTGCAATTGATCAATTCTTGCAGGATGCACAACCTTTGTGTTGTGTCGATAAATATGTTGTACCACTTGGAGAACGTCGTGTTTTTGAAGGCAATGTTCTTTGAGTCTTCCCTTGAGTGTTAGGGCTCAAACATTTTCTCCAGGTGCCCCTTATCTGCTAGCGCCAATGGTATTCTGGTGGGTGGCATCCACTTCAGCATTGCAAATTCAAGCAAAAAATAGTCGTAGGTGAAAGTACCACCTTTCTCCTAGGATTTCTTGCATGCCATGAGGATTTCCTCCAATAGATAGCTGCACCAGTTTAAGACAATGCCATTGGCGCAAAAATATGCCACTAATAAAGAATCTAGTGTACATTCTCCCTTGTAGTAGGACCTCATGACCTTGCAAGAAATTATGTAGCAATCATCCATGACCGTCTACAGTAGTATGGGGTCAATCTTGGATATGCGCCCCCCCCCTCTTTGTACAGAACCTCTCATATAGACTAGGATCCCCCTTCTTCTTTCCATGTTTTTTGGGACCCTGGAAACCTTTAGACACATCCTCCCCTTATATGGATAGTCCTGTAAGCTGGTGGATGTCTTCTACATGGATTGGATATCTCCTTTCCAACCACAGGCTTCTATCATGTACCCTGCTGATAAGAAACTTGGTACACCTCACAACTTCCCTAATGGTGTTGAAAACTGGTAAGTCCCTCAGGATCATGATGGTAGAGTTGAACAAATTAATAAAATTGGGATTTGGCACAAATTGCATGCCTCCCAACTTGTCTGGACTGACACTCCAGAATACTTCAATGTTCATTTCAGGGAACAAGACTTTGTCTATCAAGTCGAGGTCAAGGAGCTTGACTTGATCGACCTTTCCTTTGACATCACCCACAATCTCAACCCGAGGGTCACAAGGCTCATCTAGTACTACATCCTTTGAAATGGAACTTCAGCTCCCTATAGCTCTTGGCATGATGAGTTTGAACTATTCGCAAATTTGGCAGGTGACATGGGGATTAGGGATCACGGCTATAGGTTGAGGCATTACATAGGCTTGTTCATGCTTTAGAATTTGCAAATATCTAAGTTCTCTCTTGGAAACAATGTGTCCTACACCAAACTACCAAAAATTTATACCCGGGCTTAGCCAGAAAGTTCTGTAATAAATGCTATTCATCATTACCCTATATACGCAACTTGGATCTGAGTTGTTCGACGAGACTCGTTAACAGAGTAAATATCTCGGGTGATCTTGGCATTTACTGGGAAATTTCATCAGGGAAGTGGTTGATTCCAGACCTTACTGTTTAATGGATGAGAATCCTAGTGCGAATACCGATGGCATCTTTGTGTATCGCGGCTTTAGGGTTTAACCTAATTTGGACGGGGTATTGTAGTAGTAATAAAGGCTATGAATGGACTGGGTTCGTGTGACACATGGACTAGGATTTCATCCATATTCTCTCTCCCTTCGACTACAAAGGGGTACCTTTCATATTTAATGATTGTCATTAATATCTTTGTAGCTCTTCTAATCCGACGCTGCAGAGTAAGCAGTTTTGCATCAAACAACACTTAGACAAAAAAATGAACTATATGTTGCGGTGCAACAATGCACTCTTCAACTTTATTATCTAAATTCACATAAATTGAAAGAAAACAACTCAAATATAACTACTATATAGTCTCATTCGGACTAGAGAAACAATCATTTAGCTCAGTTCTAAGAGATATCAGGTTTCAGGCGAGCGTCATTCACCCATCCCGGTCGCAGCATACCATCCAGTTGCACGAGTTGAATTTCTCCTAAAGTTCGGATCTCTGCAACTATAAATGAACTCAACCAATGCATGTGCAACTTGCCTGGATGTTTCTTGTACCGACTTTCATAAAGTAGGACCTTATCTCCTTACACAAATACTTTTGTATTAATGTGTTTGTCATGCCAAGATTTATGCCTCTCTTTCTCAACTAACTAATGAAAGTTTGCTAAAAATCTGGTTTCTTCAAGTTATTTTAAGTCCATGAGCCTCTCTGCAACTGATTCATCCTTTGAAATGTGTGTAATCTGTGCAATGTACAAACTTGGAGTAATGAATTATGCAAGTACCAAAACCTCTTTCCCATAAACTAGATGAAATGGAGTATACTTGTGGATTTTATTTGTGGTTGTCCTGTAAGCCCATAGAACTATGGGAATTATGTCATCCCAATACTCCCTATTTGCGCAACAAATCTTTGTTAATCCTCTCTCAAGGATCTTGTTAAATGCTTCCACTGTTCCATTGGCTTTCGGATGGTAGGGAATACTTTTATGATGTTGTATCAAGAACTCTACTATAAGGTTTTCTATTGTACTATTGATAAAATGACCTCCCCGATCACTGGTTAGACTCCTAGGAAATCCAAACCGAGTGATAATATTTTCAAAAATGAACCTAGCGACAATATCAGTTGAACAATCCTGGACAATTGTCACCTCAGCCCAATGTGTAAGGTAATCAATTGCAGTAATAATATACCTATCCTTTCAATGCTTAGTTGTGGGGTTGATCGGCCCAATGAAGTCAACCACCCATTTCTCAAATGCTTGTAGCACTCGAACCGACTGAAGAGGCAGTTCATCTCATCGTGATGGCTTACCCACTCTTTGAATAACTTCACAAGATCTAGCATATGTCTCTACATCCTTGAAGAGTGTGTCCCACCATAGTCTAGCTTGGAGGACTTTCTGCATAGTGGCCTTTCCTCCAACATGACCTCCCGCAACTCCACTATGGCACTCCCACAATATGTCTTGTCTTTCATGATCTAAGACACATCTCCAGAGGATACTATCTAGTCCCAATTTATAAAATTTCCCTGCAATCAATTGATAGTCCATTTCTATAACCACCATATGACATTTCTAAGTTGCGAAGTACGTTTCTGGGCAGGCCCATGTACTTAGGAAGACTATGATTTCTTCCAGGTATTCTGGTATGGACTCAAACTAGAACAGGTATGTATCTGGGAGTTGATTGTCGACTGCTCCACCACTCTCCTAACTCTAATAGAGATAGGTGATCAAGCTCGATGTTGCATCTTCCAGACTTAATGATCATTTCAAAAGAAAATTCCTAAAACAAGCAACCATTGACAAATTCTT
>JASDQU010013173.1:12940-26741 GCA_032191745.1 Picea mariana
CATCAAATTTGCATCTGGTGATGCATCTTCATGGCACATGAGTTGACCCCTAGTTGAATAGGCGATCAACAGATCCAAACACCTTGCTATGTTTGTCAATGATCCTCTGAATCTCTGATGCATAGTGAGCCTTTCCTTCCTTGTCCACATGTACTGAAATCCTACACTCAGCAGCATATACGATGTCCTCCCTTCTGAAAATGGCCTCCATGCGCTTTTCTGTGACCACCCTAGCTGTGTTTCCCGACATGCCCCTGAGAACTACCTTTCTCCCACTCTCCTCTGCGAAAGACATCTCCATAGTCTTGTAGTTGGTGGTGATTGGTCCCAACGTACTAAGCCATTGAACTCTAAGGATGATGTTTGTATCAGGGAGATCCATCACATAGAAGTCTTGTGCTAAGTCATGTCTACCCAGTGTAAGCTTCATCCCAGGAATATACCTGTTACAAGGCATGGTGCTTCCTCCTGCTACCTCCACCTTAAATCCTTCAAATTCAACTGTCGGTATGTGCCTCCTCTGTAACAGTGTTGAGTCAATGAAGTTGTGTGAAGCACCCCCATTAATGAGAACCGAAACCTTCTATCCTTGCAGTACCCCTCTCATCCTGAAGGTGTTAAACTTGGGTACCCTGCTAATGGATGCTAGCGTAGCCTTCTCCTCTGTTGTCATGTCGTGACCTAGATCTACTTCTTCAGCAGTTTCGGTGGTATCTGCTTCTATATTATGCAGGTGGTCGAAATCTTCCTCCTCTTCATTGTCTGATGTAACCTCAATGTAGTGGGCCTTGCCTCTACCCATGCACTTATGGAATGGATCCCAAGGCTCTTTGCATGTATAGCATAGTTGTTTTCTTTTTAGTTCCCTCCTTGTGTTCTCATCCATCCTACCTCTTCCCCTATCAAACCCCCTTGGGTCTCTTCCTCCTGGATTCATTGGAGGTCTTTGGTCTCTTCCTCCGGTGTTTAGAGGTGGTCTAGGCATAAACTTAGATTTTGTTGTTGGGCCTATATCCCTCGTCCTCCATATAGCATCATGTAAGTTGGTAGGCTTGAAAGCCTTAACCCAACCCTTTAAGGGTTCCATCAACCCCTCTGTAAAAAGCATCATGAGTCTTGACTGTGACACGTCCTGCACCATGACTGCTAACCTCTGAAACTCCTCAATATACACCTCCGGTGAACCTGTCTGTCTGAGCTGTGTGAGTTCCCTGAAATGGAATTCTAGATCCCCCTGGTCAAACCTGTCAATGAGCCTCTGTGTAAATTTTGTGTATGCCACTATCTGATTGTGGCAAAGTGTAGATAACCCATGGTACCACCAGTGATGAGCTTTGCCCTCCAATTACATGGTGGCAAACTTGATGGCATCCATCTCTCTCATAAGGTTAAGCTGCAGGTAAGTGTCTAGTTTTTGTACCCAACCCTGTGCAGTCATCTTGGTCGAGCCATCAAAGTAAGGGATCTCCATTTTCCAAGCCCTGCGCTCTAACTCATAATTGTTCGTGTGGTACGGCCTAGGTTTGCTTCTGAATTTCAATCCACAAAACTGATCTAATGTGATTTGTCTTTGAACTGGTGCGCTCAGTGAGTTGTACTCCCTGACATACTGATCAAATTGATCCTCAAACTCGTCTAGGTGGTTGGGTTGTGTCTGTTCATCCACGAATGAAGGCAGGTACGGGCTATGGGTGGTCCTGCTGTGTGTTTGCCCTTGTGTGGCACTTCCTCCATGGCTCTATCCTTCAATATGATAATATGGGATATGCTCCTGCTAATGTTTATACCCTCCAAGAGATCCACTGGCTTCTCTGTTTGCATATTTTTCAGGCCTCTTTCCTCCATGAGTCAAATCCAATAGTACCTGTGAGATCAGAGTCTGATTTGTAGATACCTTTTCTAAGCTCTCCCTCAACTCAGTCTGACTTCTGCGTGATGCCTCCTGGTTTTCCTATAAGTGTGTGACCAACTTACTCTCTGTTTGGAGTATGGATTGACGTAGCTCATGCGTCAAGGTTGCTAAGACCTGTGGCTCACTGTCCTCACCTGAACCTTCCATATTGGCCTCTGGTTCGCTTGCCTGCCTCCTACGCCTGCCCATATAGATACCACTAAACTTCTGCATGCGTTGATCCCCACTAGTTGGGAGGATAAAACGCTCTGATACCACTGTAGTATTCCCAGGCCAATTTTTTTCGCTTGGAACACTAATTGACCACTGATTATCTTATGTTTGTGTGTTTACTTGCAGGTTGGCTTCTTAAGTTCGGCCTTAGGGTTTATATTTAGTTATCAAGCATAGATCTAAAGATATAATCAATGGAAACACAAGATATGACCACTACACAAGATATGCAACCAAACAGCATAGATCTGACCTTTATTGATATAATAAGCAAGAACCTGATACAATGAGGAAGCAGATCTAGAATAACATCAGATAGCTCCAGTAGAAAAGATATGAGCTGCTACAAAATGCTCCCGACAAGAAGATACAAGCCTCCAAAGGCTGAATACAAAAGGAAGATCAATATAGAAGAACCAAGGTCAAGTCCAAACCCCCTGGCTACTGGCATGTCCTCCTGCAGAGCTAAGAAGACCCAATATTTCGGCCCAGCTAAATGAAGCCTCCAAATGACTCCAAACTCGATAGAATGATAGATCAAGGTGCTAGAATCTCCCTCCTGAAGTCTCAGGCTGAAAAGCTAAGAGATACTCCTCCAAATGTTGAATCCTCCAATGAAGTTGCGCCCTCCTGAATCCCCGTAAATGCCCAATAATTCGACCCTGATGAAGGAGACCTCCAAATGCCCTAAACTTGCTAGAAAGATAGATCGAGACACTGCAAGTCACTAGGTGAAGTCTCAGGGTCAGATCTGAAGTATAACCCCTCCAAGCTGAGTAGATCTGAATATCAATAGTGCCCTCCTTCTCTCCAAATCGTGCCACTGCCCTAATAAATCAACTTGTAGAAATAACTCTCTCCAAAAGCACTAGGCTGATAGATCAGAGACCTGCAAAGAAAACCCAAGTGCTCAAATCTCCAAAAGCCCTCTCAGACCTTTGGATCGAACTTCCCTCCAAAGAATGATGCGCCCCTTGCTGGAAACCCTCAAGGGTACAGCCTGCTGCTCTCCTGGATGGGTGATGGTACCTGTGATGGTTGTAGAATGGTGTGGGTGGAGCATTGCATCCTCGAGACCAAGCTTGGAACAAGATGGGTGGAATCTTTCACCACCGAGCTGTTCTCTAGGGTTTGTATTCTCAAAACCCTCAAAATTGTGTGCTCAAGAGCCCAAAAGAAAAATGCATAATAATCCAAGATGAGTGAGAGGTGCGCCCTAGGCTTTCCTTTATACCTCCTTTCTATTTCTCTGTTGAGTTAAGTTAACCCTTAGGTTCAACTCCTAACTCAACCTCAAGCGCTCTAATCCTTCAGTGAGTTACTTTTTACCTTTTCAAGTCAACTTCAAATTATAACATTGAGTTTAGCTTACTTTTCCCCATGCTGCATGAGACTATAGTCTAGTGGGGATGACTATACTACTGAGTCTCTCCAAACCTCTTCATCAAGAGGTGGGGGACATTACAAGCTACCTAAGGAACTTGCCTAGATAAGATACTAGTTTAGGAAGAGGGCAAAGTTCTCAAGAAAGGGGATGCATGTTTGCATGCCCCAATTTTTCTTCCAATTAAGGCACACTCTCTTATCCATGCTACTACGGCACACTAGGTGATTAGACTGGGATTAAGATTTCACTAAGTCACTTTGAGCACTTCTTGCATCTAACCAAATAAATTGCATCTTCCCTCGTCTTCCTATTTTATAAAGGAGATGTAGGGTGCAACATTTTCTTGGTTAGAGAATTTCTAGTTTTGAGCTATTACAATGTATTTTCTTCTTTCCATATTCAGTAGAAGATAGATGTGATTGAGAGTTCAAATCTATATACTTCTTGTTATTATTTTTCTGCAGTGTGTTTGTAGATTATAGGATTCTAATATTGTTATTTTGATAGGTTACTAGCTTTAATGTTACCTAGGGTTTCTAGGAATATTCTTTGAGTGTAGAATCTACTTACCATGGTTTGGAAAACAACATGGCATCAAAGCAAATTCACTACAACTTGTGAGAGGAAGTTGTTGGAGTGTTTCAAGGGTAGGATTCCCAAGTTTTAGTAAGTGAAGCAAATCCAACCCTGAGAAGTGTTGAGGGGTGATCTGCCTAGGATCTCCCAATAATTAGACAGTTGTGTTTGATCTTAGTAATTGATCTACTTTCATGTTTGTTTTAAGAATTACAATCATGACCAGTCATGGTCTCTGAGATTGTCACATGTTGGAGGGCATTTCCAACTTTGTTCCATAGAAGCATAGGCTACAAAATCTCTTAGAAGAGGTTGAAATATGATACCTGTGGCGAAGGAGGTCAAACGTGCCACAAATCCAAGGAGTTGGTTGAGCACAATAGGAAATCAAAGCAAAATAATTGTTCTAGAACCAATGAAGGATCATCTAATCACTCACATCGTAGAGAAGAAAATGCTCGAGGAAACACATACTACCCTGGTCTCCTTGTACCAAAGTGAGAACGTGTCCAATAGAATGCTCTTGAAGAACAAATTGTCTAGAACCTATTGTCGCCATTATACACACCTCGGGTAGCATGGAAAAATCTTCAATCCACTCGCTGTGTCCTTGGGGGCAAGTCTCGAGTCAAGGTGTTGTCACCTGATCCTCAACTCCTCCATCTAGGCCAACTCCTAGCAAGCCAAGGGGGCTAGTCCCTGAAGAAGAAAAATCTAAGGCTTAAACTAATCTAAGTATAATAAATAAAGTCTAGGAGTTTATTATGAAACAAGAGCAAGATGCAAACTCTATTCTAGCAGCATATATGACAACAAATGAAAATGCTTATAGTGGAAACATTCAAAGCACATAAAGTACTTGCATGAAAGATGTAACTTGAAAATAGATATAAGTGCTTTAAAGGAAATGATAAGCAATATATGGAAATTGTAGACCGATGCCAAATAGATTATTGCAAGATAATCAAATGTTGTTGAAATGTAAATGTAATGGAGATGTATTGCAAGTGCTCTTGATAAATTTTATTATGAATTGCTTAAATTATTATGAAGTGACTCATGTCTTTGCAAGCCACTTATGTGAGATTATGTGCAAATTGTTTGCAAGAACGTAAATCTAGTCTAAATGTGGCCTCTAAGAGGCTATCCCTCAAATTGGAATTTGTTGAGAACTTGTCGAAGCCCAAATAACTTCACCAACAAGTTCAATAGAGATGTCGGATGTCCAACACGGGGAGAACCGAGATCTCAAAGTTCCTGTCTAACTTCACACACGATCTCTATGTGATTTCTAATTAAAGCAATAACAACTTAAAAGGTTTCCCTAATTAAACTAAATCCACATTGTCAAGCCCCTGTTCTGGATAAAGCTTACTGAGGAAAGTTGAGGAGATTGGTTTATTCCAACTTTGAAATGCTGAAAGTAAAAAGCAGAAAAGAAATCTAAGCTAACTAAAGTACAAAAGGAAACAAATTAAATGTCGTGTGGTGTTGTGTGTTTATTTTATTATTGATTTATCTTTTAGGATTAGTGGAATGAAAAGCACATGAAACACACCACGAAAATGAGACACATAGACAACTCCTCCCGGAATAGGGGGGATTGAGATGGGCGCTAAGTAGCCCACTTATTTCTTTGAGGTTACAATGATCTTTGAAGAAGGTTTGTGGCCCTTTTATTAGTGGGGGACCATCAACCTTACAAAATGATAGAAAGAAATGGTTTAGAAGAAAGTCAGGTGCCTCGGGTGGTCTAGGAAGGTCCGATTCCTTGAAAACGAACAACGTTTCCTTTTGGATGTTCGCTAAACCTGCAAAAATAGCAAGTTATTGTGGAGGAAAATGCCCCAAATTGCTTTGGGACAGCCTACAAAAAAGATGTTAGAAGATGGATAAAATTTATTCAAGAAAGCCTATGATAAACTAGTGAGTTAGAGACCAAGAAAGCAAGATTTAAACCAACTTTCTTAGTGGTTTTGTTTGCTGTTTTGGGACAGCAAACAAAGTGGCACTGAGTTTTCCAAAAATATCTTTAAAACCCATAGAAAAAGAAACTACTTTTAGCTTTTTAAAATTTTGAAGAAAGAAGCATGCTAAAAGTACTTTTCCTATGCTAGATCTATGCTTGAAATGAAACTTTAATGTAAAAAACTAGATCTAACTTATCGTTGCATGCAATAAAAGTTTACTTAAGATTTAACTTTGAAAAAGACAAAACTTTGATCTTGCATGCAGGTAAAATGGTAACCAAAGGATATGTATAATTTTTTGTGAGAAAGAAAGAGAGATTAAGCCTGCAAGGTGGAACTTCTTCTGGGCTATGGAGTCTTTTAGTGTTTATGCAGAGGGAATTTGTCCACTTAAAGCCTTCAAGCATGTAGAGGATATGCTAGGAAATTCCTTCCACTTCTTAAAGGATGGATGACCTGCAAGTAAAATGCTTCACAAGCAGGGTATGTACTCCCCGATTCCAATCAAACAAAATGCCTCCTACACATGAGATCTCAATAGCAAGTTAATCCATTCGAAGAAGTATGCGAATCAATAATCTCATAATATTAAAGAGAGTAAAATCAAGTAATCAAAATAGTCTTTGGTAGCTCAACTGCAAGTCCATCCTAGTGTAGCTTGGTGGATAACAGACATCATTTTGTACAATGTTTATATGCTTGTGAGAGGCTACCCTCACTTGAAAGCTTGTGGAATGCATTTGTCAAGGGGGAGACAAGATTGGAGATAGTTTTAGCCAGCCATAAGGATGTACCAAACCTAGCCCTCATTGGGAAGGTGAGGAAATAAGGAAAGAAAGCAAGATCCGAGAAGGGTCAAAACAATAAGGAAGACCCAAGGTCCTTTAACCAATAGAAGAAGGATTTCAGCCGTATAAAGTGCTTCAAATGCAACAAGCATGACCACTATGCTTTTCAATGTCTTAAGAAGAAGAAAGGGAAGGGTAAGCAACAATAGCAACATAAACAGTCTGCAAGAAGGGTAGAAGCTTCAAGTGTGGATGAGTTGATTGCCAGGATTGACACAACCTTTGCCATGGTGTCCCATCTTTCCACCAACATAGTTTCAAGTATTGGGTGGTACGTTGAAAGTGGACCCTTAAGTCATGACAGCAAACAAGTCGTCTTTCTTCAGACTAGAGGAACAAGATACCAACATGCAGGTGGAGCTCAGTGGTGATGGAAAGTACCTAGTGACTAGGTTGGGATCCATCTCATTCTGCATGCCCATGGGAGAAGTTTTGGAACTTCATGAGGTAATATATGTTCTTGGTATGCCTAAAAATTTGCTTTCAATTCTAGTCTAGTAGATTTGAAGTGCAAGACCAAGTTTGATGATCAAGGAGTGATCATTAGAAGTCATAACCCTAATCCTGGTTTAGTTTTGGACAAAGGAATTAGAGAGGGTGGTATTTACAAATTGTTAGTAGATACCATGAAGAAAAGAGCCTTGTTGACTAGCAATGGCAATTTGTGTGAGCTTTGGCACAAAATATTTGGTCACATAAACTATGGATCTTTGCCTCTTCTCAAAGGTATGGTGGTTGGATTTCCTCACTTCAAGGTGGAAAGGAGAGGAGTGTGCAAGGGATGTGCACTCCAAAAGCATGCCAAGGCTACCTTCCCAAGCAATGAGCACAAATCAAGAGGGACTCTTGATCTAATTCATTCAAATGTTTGTGGACCCATGTCATCAACTTCATTGACATGTAATCTTTATTAAGTTACTTTCACTGATGACTCTTCTTGGGTATATTTTATGAAGACCGAGGATGAGTCCTTTAACAGGTTTCGAGAGTTCAAAGCACTTACTGAGAACTAGACAAGTAAGAAGATGAAGACACTAAGATTAGACGATGGAGGGGAGTATACCTCCAGTGATTTTAATTCCTTTTGCAAAAAAGAAAGGATCGAGAGGGAGTTTACAATGCCTTACAACCCACCAAAAATGGACTTGCAAAAAGAAAGAACAAATCCATAGTAGAGACTACTAAGTCTATGATTCATGACTTAGATCTACCAATGTTTCTTTGGGCAGAGCCATTACCTTGGTAGTCTCTATGATAGACCTATTCTTATTGTCTGCAACTCGATTTTGTTGTAGGTTGTAATGCACTATGAGTTCCCTTTTAAACCTTGCTTCCTAGCAAAAAGTGTCAAACTCCTTGGAAATATACTCTCCTCCATTTTCTGATCTCAACACTTTAATCTTCTTACCTATCCGATTTATACAAGAGCATTGAACTATTGAAACTTATTGAAGACCTCATCATTGATCTTCATAAAGTAGATTCAAGTCTTCCAAGAGCAATCATCAATAAATGAAACATAATAAATGCTAAGTAATAGTGAAGTCAAAGTCATGGGCCCACGTTCGTAGGAATATATCTAGTCAAGAATCTCTCTTGATCTATGCTCCCTACTTGGAAAAGCAATCTTGGCATGCTTGTCAAGTGCACAACCCTTGCCCACTCTGATCTTCTCAATCTTGAAGTTCAGCAATCCCTGCACCATGTCCTTCAAGACAAGAAACACTCCATAGTGCAAGTAACCTAAGATCTTATGTCATAGCTCACACAAGTTATGCGCTAGGGATTTCAATGGATCCACCAACAACATGTACAAACCACCCTCCCAAACACCTGTAGTCAAAACTTGAACAATGTCCAGGGACCTCCTTTGGATGATGATTTGTTGATCATTAAATTCAACAACACATCCCATGTCTATAATAATGAAAATGAAAGTAGATGCTTAGATGGTTAGTGAACCTATGACATAGCACGTGCGTTTGTGGGATACTAAAGAATACCCCTATTTTCACTAGATATTGAAAATTATCTCCCAAAATCCCTTTTTTGAACCCCCCTCCCAGTACATCTTTCCAATAAAAAAATCCTATTTTTACTACATATCCCCTAATTTTACCAGATGCTACTTTTTATACACCCAATACTTAAAAATTCCCCCATACCCCACATCCCCCCCCCAATACCTACAATATCTTGACCCTATTTTCCACAATTTAAAAACCCCCTTTATGAATGAACGTGATAAGATATTGGTCAACAAGGTGAAGGCCCCATGATGCACATCACTCACAAACCATTCTAAAACTACAGCTCTACCCCAACTCCATCTCTATTATGCACATAAATCAATGCTAGGAGAACTACTAAAGCATGCTAATAAAAGGAGAATAGTTGTCAAGCAACTAAGTGAACTCTACCTCCCTTCGGAATGGGGTTGACCCTCCCTCCCTTAGAGGCACTGTTGCAGGCTACAACAATCCCTTCTAATTCAAGGTGGCCTTTATGCGAATAATTCCCCAAGTGCTTCAACCATTAAGCTCAATTCTCAAGTGGTCAATTCCAAAGAAGATTATTTTAGTTCTCATGTAATGATTTGTCGCTTTAACTTTTTTCCAAAAGTTGGTAGATCTTCACTCTTGGATTTCAAACTCCTTGAAGCCCTTTTTGCAAGTGGATACTATTTTATTAACCCTTGTATTAAAAGGTTTTTCATTGTGGAATTTCTACAAGTTGAAATCAAAGAGAATTAGTTATGCACTAGTCCCTGGTTTAAGGGTTGCATTGCATTATTCATCTAACCTTGGCATCGATCATTTGATCCCTTCACAAAGGTCTTATCCTCTTCCAATTTGAATGAAGACTCCAAGAGTCCAAACCTCCCTCTACATTTTTGGAATGAGGACTCCCGTCAAGCAATCAAGGAGAGTCTTGGAAGTCTTATTTTGATCAACTTGAAGTCTATTTTCAGCCATTCTTCCACCTTTGCAACAATCTATATAGAGATGGATTTGGATCCAAGCCTTTCATAGGAATTTCTTTTGGATGTTGGTGGTGTAATTTAGAATCAAACACTAGATTATGAGCAAGTTCCTTTCAGGTCCAGATCTTGATTGAAATTAGTCACCTAACCTCTTCTTGTCCCAAGCAAGTTTCTAAGGTTGCCCCTTCAAAGGAAGCAATCAAAAAGGCTAAGAAGAAAAGCATGACAACCTAGTGAAGTGTGTAGAATTGCAACATTGTGTCATTGGTTCAAAAGACACAAAAAAAGAGAGCAAGTTGGTGCAAACTACCCCCCCCCCCCAACNCTCAAGATAATCATTGGCAAGATGAGATAGTTCATCCTAAGGGAATTCAGGGTAAAGAACATCCAACTAATCTGGAGGATAAATTCAATTGCAAATCCCTACTTCCTTTGGGAGGCCCTCTTGGTGAGTACAGTGGCCCACTTGATATCCTTCCTCGGGAGGAAGAACAAGGGCAATAGGTTGAATTTTTAAAAAAGGATAAGAAGGGCAACATTCTGGTGGATTCCATTGAAGAAAAAGTCCTAGTTTTAGAGGATATGCTAGATCGGGATCTAATGCTCCCCTTTAAAATGAAGTGACTTAGCACTATAAGAGAGAACTTTCAGCCAAAAGGAAGATCATTAGTCTATGTCAAGAAGGATTACTCTCACCAATCAAACAAATCTAAGACATCAAAAGAATTTAGATTGGGTAATACATACTAAGGTTTTGTGTAGGCACACTTGGTTCCATCTTCTTGTAAGTGTTTTTCATAAAAGTAGGTAGTTTGGAAAGCCAGTTTATTTGCGACATTCTATGTTTTGTACTGTATTATCAGTTAGTTTGCAACTCCTTTAAAAAATTTAGGCAACTGGCCTTCTCAAACTGTATAAAAATAATTTCTAGCATTTAATATGAATATATTTCCACTTTCTATTAAAAATAAAACTAAGCTTGAAGTTAACAAAGACTTGGATACTTGATTACCTTGTTTGCTAATTTTCAACCAGGGAATTTAAATTTTTCAAAATTTTCCATATGTAAACAATTTGCCTAATTGATCCACAAGTAATTAAAATGATCATTGTTATGCCTATTAAATCACACTCAAATATAAATAGAGTAATCCGCAACCAGAAAATGAGTGTGTGTTCATCCTCAATAATAAGTCAGAAGAACAAAATACAATACAAAGTCCAAAAGTATAAAGCCCACAAGCTACAATCAAACCAACAAAAGTATCACCAAATTATATGTGCAAAAAAGATGTCTACGAGTAGGAAAAATTGATAAAATACAATATTCCTTAGTATACGAGATGATGCACAGTAAAAGCATCATATTCATGGGCTGTTTTGATGGCCGTTAGTATATGGAAGCCATTTTTTCAACTTTAAAAATATCAATTCTTTATTAAAATAATGAAAACATAGAAGTATTAGATAGATTTTCAAATGCAACTTCAGTTGGCAATTTTCTTCGTCCCTCTTGTTTTCAGAAGCAAAAAAACTATAACACTATGCACATAATCAAATTGATCACCAATTTGCAAATAACCAGCAAAATTTATCAAACAAATAAATTTCACTAAGAAAATAACGAGAAATTTATCCTACAAAAATGTGCACTCCGAACAAAAAAGATGAGCTGCACAGAGTTAGCAAGAGATATAAGAAAACAGTTGAAGCAAGGGAGCTATGTCACAAGGATATCCATTGGAATTTGTTAAGTATAGTGACAATCAAGTTACCTGCTCTCACCTGGAGTCGGAAAATTGCAATTGAAATCGAATAAAACAATGAGATGCTGTCATAACAGTGTACAAGAGTGAACAATAGAGCAAAATTGACTGCGTTGGGAGGTCTAACTCCAACCTGAAAACTGTTCTCCGCGGGGTTTTAAATAATTCTGCACAGTCAATGTTTTCCAAAAGATAATGGCACTGGCCGAGTCACGTGTTGAAGATGTCCTTACTCAGGACATGGTCTAAGAATCTTTAAGAAAGCTGATCATATTTCAAAGAACAAATAACACATTTTCCGAAAATATTCAGGTAAATTGATGACTGTTCAGGACCAATTACACATTTGTAAAATAGATAATTTTTCAAAGGACCAAGTACACATCGTTCAACCGATGACTTGTCAAAGAAAAAATTGGCACCTGGAATCAAGAGCTTGATGAAAAAAAAGGAATCAATGTCTTCATCTACAGATGAATGTAATAACGACTCATTTCCCTGCCTTCGTATGCCGGTATAACATGCAGTCCATAAACCTGCATTATGTAACCCTGCGAGAATAAATCTATCAACCTTTCAAGTGCATCTAGATTTTTCTTTCTGCAAGAAGAAATCTACTGTGTCATAAAAAAATTCATAAAAATCCACAGTTCTAATCCAAAAGTTTTTTGCAGCAGAAATATACTGTGCCAACTTGGCGTGCATACATACATATACACATACATACCTACATAATGGAAAATAACATAGTGCACGCTAAGAGCGAGCATAAAGGCTTACTGGAAATCGGAGTTTACAGGCGTCTTCCAGCAAGAATCTTCAGTTGACAACTTTGCAATATAAAATTCACCTTACCGATCCAACCCTGAAAATTGAAAGGTTGTTATGCGAACTCCTATGTAAATTCGCAGTCTGATTCTTACACATCCCACTCAATTGGCTAATTCTAAGTAAAATTCAAATCCCGAAAAAGCCCTAAACGCAATCGATTTCGATATTTACTAACCCTGCATTGTTTTAATAATAAATAGGAAACTGAAAAGCCAAAGTCTTTAAAAAGAGAAATATAGTTTCAGTGCGGCCACGAAAGCATTCAACTCGAACTGATTCAAAACAGCATTTGCGGTCAAAATATCTAAAAAGAATTTGCAGAAATTTAGCGTGCACACGCAATCTACCTGGTAATTCGAAAAATGTAGACTAATTCTCTCCCGAAATTTCATGCTAGAATGAAGAATCGAGGCAGACCCGACGAGCCTCCCCGTCTAGGGCCCRAAAACCGTYCTGGATTTCATGTAAAATTAACCATAAAAAAACGGCGAATTCCTACGATCGGACTGCTAATCTAGGGTTTGGAGAGAAGCATGTATTCCCCTGCCTTAACAATTTTGTTACCGAATTATGGATCGACGGAGTGCACGAGTTCGAGTCCCGAACATAACCGTAACATTCTATGTTATCGCGTGACCACAGTTGCGAGGGAGTTTGAGGGATTCGAACCCGAATTCAACGGCATTGAATTCCTATTCGGCTCTGGGTAACAGAAAAACATAAGAAATATCTGTACCAAAGGCTGTCATTCTACCCGCGGAATTCAAGCGCTTCATATAATCCCATTGTATAGGGAATTGAAATCCGTTTACATGGACGCAACAAATATAAATGCGATTTTTCGGGGAGGACACTGATGTATGATTGAATGTACCTTTACATCATTTACGTGGGCCATTCTCGAATGAGGTTTCGCCACGTGTCTGTCCGTGAAACGTCGCATTCGTCAGTAGGGAACAGACACGTATCGTTGTCCCCACTAGTATCTTACGGGATAACACGGTAATCTGGATAGATATTGACTAATCCAGATTCTTAACATTCTATAAAACAATCTTTATATTCAACCTGAATTATTGTAATGATAACAATAAAATATATCCCATTTGTGCCGAGAAAAAATTTGTCCACCATTTGTCGTCCCATGTTTAGAATTAGTGAAAAACAAAGGTTTACCAAACTGGTCAATGGCATTGAGAGTTCCTATTTGTAGGAAGTATGTGGTCACAACCACTTTTTGGTTGTTTTTCAATGGTAGGTGAATTTTCTTTTTGTACAAGAGAGAGTCTACATAATTTTCTTTTTGGTAACAAAG
>JASDQU010013173.1:111574-137488 GCA_032191745.1 Picea mariana
GGAAAAAAACCCTAACATAATCTCTACCGTTAGATCTGCGACCTTATAATGAACGGTTCAGATTTACAATGAAATTACATATAATTTTACAAGGCAATTTTTTCTTCAGGGGCTTCGCCCCCGAACCCCCGCTGGGGGCCCGCTTGCCCCCAGAGCCCCCAGCCGGGGGGATAGGCCCCCCGGACCCCGCAGAGGGGGTACCCCCTCTCTGCACTCCCCCACGTGGAAGAGTGTACATACTTCTGGGGTGTAAATACTTCATGGGGTATAAACACGGTTGAAAGCAATGACCTATGAATCAGGAAGATAATCAGGCTCCACAACCAACAAGATCTTACATTGTCTGTTCCATTCCCAAGCCATCCATAAAGAAGAAAATATTATACACCCCTCTTCCTACTCCCGATAGGCCATGGGAATCCATTTCGATGGATTATATGTCTGGCCTTTTGTCCAGCAAGAAAGATAATGATTGTGTATTTGTGGTGGTTGATTGGTTTTTGAGGATGACCATTCCCATAGCCTACAAGAAGATAATCACAATGAAAGATACTACAAAGGTCTTCTTCAAACAAGTGTGGGTCCATTTTGGGATACCACAGACCATCATCTTCGATCGAGACATCATGTTACTCAACACATTTTGGTCAAGTCTCTTTTCACTATTGGACACCAAGATCACTAAATTCACTTCCTTCCACCCTCAAATGGATGGCCAAATAGAGGTCGTCAATCAGATGATTGTGAACATCCTACACATGTAAAAATCTAAGCATTTGAGTACATGGGATGAGATTCTTCCCTATGTTCAACACAACTACAACAACACTCCCCATAGCTCCATCGGCCATATCCCATTTCAAGTGGGGAGGGGATTCCAACCCTTGGGTCCCATTGATGTTGCACTAACTCTTGAAACGACATAGACAAAATCTTCCCATGTTTAGTCTGACGCCAATAAAGCCACCAGATTCATTGAGAAGATTCAGCACATTCTCCAACAGGTCCAGGAGATTTTGTAGAAAGCCAATGCTAAGTTCAAGCAATGCCATGATCAACAGAGGGTACTACACAAGTTTCATGTGTGAGACAAGGACTAGTTACATTTTCTAAAATAATGCCTTACATGGCCCCATTGGAAGATATTTACACCTTGCTATGGGCTTTACACTATCACCAAGATTGTGGGTGACAATGCTTTTGATCTCAAGACTCCCCCCTTCCTTGGCTTACACCCAGTGTTCAATGTGGACCTCTTCCAACCATATTTTTTACCATTATTGGACACCTCAGAGAGCACAGAATAGTTGACACCAATAGATATCAACCATGATTGCATGGAATAGGAATACATTGATCAAATAGTGGACACACAGGTCAAGGGCACTCGCTAGTAGAGGATCCAGTTTTATCAGGTTGTCAAGGCAGGGCAGCTCCTGCGCCAAGGCAAGTGGCTCATCTGGGGCCAAATTCAACAAACATTTCCTCACTTTATGGGGGAACTCAATGCGATGGAGATCATTGATTCCTAAGGGAGGAGGATTGATCAAGGCAGATATTGGTGGCCACCCACCTATTCCAAATGGCTCGTCTTGACAGTTTTTAGTTCATCACATGTTTCTGTAATGATGAAATTCCTTTGCAATTGTGGGTTATGCACTTACAGGACTATCCTAAAGCCCTACACAGCATCCAAGTGGATATTGGTGGCCTTCCACTTATTCCAATTGGATTATTTTGTAATTTTTCATGTCATTACATCTTTTTGTACTTTGAGGCCCGTTTTGGGGCCCTAAACAATGTTTTTTGGCTTGGCATAGTCAAACTGCAGACGAATTCATAATTTTGATGGCATAATGTGTAGTTCTTGAAATGAATTTCCAACGGGATATCACACACCTAAAATGGAGGTCATATGCAAAAGTTATGAACCTGGGAAGTTGAGGTACCAACTTACCCATCGAGGCCCACATAAATTTTGGCGTTTCATCTCCTAGGGTTAGGTTTTTGGATGTCTAGGGTTTTGGAATTCATGAGTAATGTTAAAAAGGCCTTTGCAACCTCATTCTAATCATTCTTCTTATACGGATGCACGTAGAAGCCACATCTCTTCTCAAATATAACTACCACCATTTGAGCAAGTTTTTTTCAGTTATGCAGTTTTACAGTTTCAACCTATTTTATTTATTCAATAAAGTTATTGTTCACTGGATACCTTTTGTTGTTCTCTGTATCTCTGTGTTGTTGTATTCAGTCTATTTTTCATTTTTTTCCGCTCATAAATCTGAATCACTACCTATCCATCCTAGACTTACTAATTGTGGATGAAACAAATGTGTGTTAGTTGGTCCTGTAAAATTTTATCCCATAGTCATTGATTTTATAGAGTTGACTATTCCCTCAAAGTGTAAACAAGACTACACATCAATCTCCAAAAAATATCAACTGCCTACAATTCCTAAAATATTGGTTTTACATTCTTTCAAAACATTTGGTGGCCCTGTTATTGCATAAAACATGGGCTGCACTAGAGCCCTTTGCAACCACAATAAGTGAAACAACTGCCTGGACAATGACCCACTTTTACCTCAGGAAATTTCTCAGGTGACCCCTAGGGGGATTGAAAAGGAAGGTCAAAAATATCCCTAAGGGATCATGATACATGACTCATATACTTTGGATGGATGGATAAATGAGAGATGAGGGAGAGTGTTTGTTGAATAAGAGTGACCTGAAAAATAGGTTAGCCAATGTGCAAGTATATATATATATATATATATATATATATATATATATATATCTAAAATAATAATAAATTCTCGCCTTTGATAAATACTACAATACCAATATGCACAAGTACAAGAGAAATAATGTGAGTACATCAAATGAGAGGGCAAGTGTGTAAACTACCACAAATGACCCAGTAGCATTTGCTTCAATAGGTATTTAACAAGTGCACATTGAAAATAGAATGGTGTGCCTCCTTGCAATGAAGTATTATGATCAAGTTCAAGGTATAGTACATGATAGCACCATAAGAGGTTTAATGCAGCAATGACAAACCATTTGCAAATTAGGTTAGGTATCTTGTAAGATACTATAGTGATATTATATCAGCAAGGGAGCCATGAATGTATTTGATTTATTTTATATTTGTTACTACCAAAGTCTTACTAATGCAAACAAGTAATTATTATGTCCTTAACAAAAACCTCGTAATGAATGACAATCATTATAGTGACATATCAGATATCAGTTCAGCAAATTGTAAAATTTGATCATCTACATATCAAGAAGAGATCTTTCAAGAAGAGTTCCATTGCAGGTAAGGTAGAAAAATATTTGTAAAAATTGTTAATCTGCCGTATTGGATGGGACTTACACTAACACAATCCCATTCATAATTTACTCGTTCCTTTTTATTCATAAAGATATAACAATTATACAAGTCCAACACAATACACACACTTTATGAATTCAGATTTTAACTCGGATAGGAAATCAAAATAATAGGTACCAGATTAACACAGACATGTACAGGAATGAAAACTACGCTATAATTTACAATAAGATTACCAAACTGGACCAGTAGGCCCTTGTCGATACCATCATGGAAGATACTAAACTCACATAATATTATATTCTAAATAATGCACAAGATCATCGAACTCGGATTTATATTAACCTTCAACAAATGAGTGACAATTCATAGAAAATATATGTTCATAATGAAAGTGTGGCAGCATAAAAGTATAAAATATTACATACCTCCTAGTCACCTACAAACTCCCTTTATAAGAGAAACAACCCGATACAACCAAGATTAAATACAACTAAGTAATAAATGTATCAATTCTTAACTAAGTAAAGATCTATCTCGCTAGCACATTGTTCTCTCATTGAAGTGCCTTCATCCTCATGACATGAAATGCATTAGGATGAAGGCATATCTTGCAAACTAAGGATGGTTGATAGTGTTTCCCAACTGTTTCCTTGATCCAATCAATGATATTCCATTCAAATAATCAGATCCATATTTTTCGAGTACGAGTACCAGATTCCTATAGAATGATGGTATTAGATGCCTATAGAATTCAATATCGGATGACTATGGAATGTTTAGGTATTGAATGACTAGCCTAGAATACCGGATGTCTTTGGTCCACTCTATCTAAGATGATATCATGTCTTAATAAGATATCCACAACAAGTTAATGAAATAGGTTAGAGCATTAATAATCATTTCTAATTATTAATAAACCATAAAAATCATAGCTAAATGCCCATTACCTCATGTACATAGAGAAGTGACTAAGAGAGTGTAACAATGAGTATAATGGGTGGATTACTTATGCATTCCCGGAAAAATGATCAATAGAGGATACAAAAAATAGGGTATCTATAGGTGTCAAAAAGGAGACCCAACATTCCCCCATGCCTAATCTATTGCATGTTCTCATGCAACAATGGTGTTCAAAATTTCAAAACTAGTGCTATCTCTTTCTTGGCTAAACATTTGTTGTTTGGGCTAAAAGGTCAAGACCTGAAGTTTCGACCTTCTTCATATAATTTAGCTCCCTTTTGATTATTCTACTATAGGATATATGTCTTCTAGCCTCTACCTTACATTTCCTGCCCAAGTGAAGAACCTTCTTCAATTTAACAAAAACATTTTCCTTCTTGTCCCTCAATTTCTGATTTCTAGCCTTAAGAAGTGCATTCTCATTCTTGATATGTTCATCTAGGATTCTATACTCCACAACCTCATGCTTCAATTTTACATTTTGTTTTTGAATTCGTTCTATTCTGACTATCATCTGATGCTTAGTTAGAATACCAAGGGGTTGGGGTTATACCTACTTCTTAACCTCCTTTTTAACCTTGCATTTGACCACCAAATCTTTCAAACATTCCATAGTAGGTTCCTATGTCTCAATAGTTTTCTTAATATGCTCATCTTCTGCCTCTGGTGAGGATGAAATATCAATTGGTTCTTCTGGAAAATATTGGATGTGAGGATTTTTCATTTCTTTGACCAGGATCCTAGTGGTTCTACGTGTAGGCCCTGATACTCCCATAGTCTCAATGATAGGGGTTTCTGATAATGACATATCAGTCTCACCTCCAAATAATCACATCCTTTTTGTTTTTTTTTGTTTCATCACTAACGAAGACACGAGTATAAGACTTTGTTTTTCCTTCATCTCCTTTTCTTTACTCTTGGTGGATGGTCCCATGCTACAGTATCCAAGAGTCTTGGTCTTTTTTTGTCCTATAACCCTTGACTCAGGTTTTTTTTTCTAGTTCAACCTCCTTCTCCTGGTTTGGCTCATCAACAATTTTTGAAGTACCGACACCAACATCCCATGTTTCACTACTTAAATTCTTCCTCTTATTTTTATTGTTCTTCTTTTTTTCGACAGACTCCTTACTGTATTCTCCAATGTGGCTCTTCATGGACTTGGGTGTGGCCAGAGACTCACCTCCTTCCTCTTCCATCCTTTCTTAGGAAAAATATTCAGTTAGAAACCTCTTTCAACTGTTGCTCCTCTTTCTTAATTTGTGCACAAATAACAACTTGAACAGACCATGATGATATACACTCATTTATGGTTTCTTAGAGGCAAACTTGACTCCTTTGGCCATTTTACTTAGGCTCATCCATAAGAAATATGTAAAATTGGTCTGTGGGACACCCTCAAAATGCAATAATATTTCCAAATGGTATAAGAAGGTGACAACGTACCTACCTTCACAAATCAAGAACTTCTGCAAACTGATGAGCATTGTCCAGTACTCATGTTTCACCCAATTGTGAGGGATGCCTTTTGTCTAGTCTGGGTTTGAATGTTCCAGTACCAAGAACCGCTGCCATAGTTTTCGATCAATGGGAAAACATTTGAAGTATTTTATCCTTCCTGTGGTATGCCAGTGTCCCCTTCTATAGTATCTTCATTCACCTTCATTTTTATCTTCCCCAATCAAACAATTTCTCCACCATAATTCTATGTAAATGCATGGGAATCGTTGTCATGGTATCCTCGATACTTCTCTAAGAAAGGCATCCATCCATCCCTCTCTATTTTTTCTCTGCATGCATTATACTCAACCATTTCTTTGAACACTTGAAACACAGGCTCATGGTGATCAACCCCCATGCCAACCTTAAAATAGGTTCTCAAATTTGACACAGTGTGAACAAGGATTCTCATAGAAAGGGGTTTGGTACCAAAGCTGGGTAATGGAAACAAGTAATAAAAAATATCATGGCTTTACTGTTGGCCAAAGCGAATAAGGGTGGATGAGGTTGATGACCAAGATGGTATTGGTAAATGATGCTCACTTGAATGGCTATGTCATTCAGAAGAGTGTATTTTCATTATTGTGATTGTACAACGATCAAATCATGGCCATAAAGGTGAGGTTTTGGTTTGAAATGATATCAACTCAGATTGTTGTATTCAGTAATTTCTTAGTAATCGATCATATTCGATCATGATTCAACAATGGGTCATATTCAAACCGCTACTAGTGATGATTAGGAGAAATGGTTTAGACATATGACCAAAGTATTGGTAATGAAATAGTATATTTATAAAATAGGAAACCATTAATGGATTTCATAAGAAGCTTTGATCAACAATCCTCTTACCTCTATTACCTCATCACAACAAAAGTGACATAGTCATGTTTTATATTCCATAGAGAAAAGGGAATATAACAAAATGATACCTTACTAGAGTGATCAACTTACTATTATCCAAGTATATAAATAAATTTCTTCTTGTTTAGGCAAGGTAAATTACCTACACTAAGGGTCCACTTCCATGAAAACCTACCTATTCTAGAAGATAGAACCCCAAAGAAAATGCTTGAAGGATCTTAAGGCCATTATCCAACAGATAAAAAGTTCATGATTTAAATGATTCTTAATAGAAATAACATGATAAATTAGCTCATACCTCCAATCACTTGAAGTGATCTTTTAAAAATGATGACAGTTTCAAATACAAGACAGTGATCACATCACTTTGATACCAGTACTAGATTATTAGGTAATACCGAAACATGATTTCGCAGTGTTGGATGTAAATGACAAGGTACCTGGTCTTTATGGTATTTAAAACTGAAACTTATAGGCCTCACATTGTGGATGGAATACTTAGAGTTCCAGGCTATAGAAGATGCTAGAAATCACTGCACATTGGTACTAGTACTGAATCAGACTGTAAGTGATTTTCCCCAAAATCTAAGAATAGAGTGTTGGATTTGTTAACAAGTACCAGAATGTTATGTCATAGTACAAAATATGTTGAAGTTGCCTGATATAAATTCTAAGTTGTTAGGGTCCTAACCCACACATAGGTAGAACAATATATTTGGATGTAATAAAGGTCAAAATTAATAAGGCCTTGCAATAAAATAGAATAAGTCGAATGTAAGAAGACCTAATTGAAGCTTCCACTTCTAGAAGGATCTTCCTCTAGATGCTTCTTTTGATAGACATATTTAGTATAAATAGGAGTTGAGGGTATGAGAACCCTAGCTTGGATATTATTGTAGTAGAGCTCTACTCGACTGGAGGTTTCCCCCTCGAAGAGGCCTGTGAACATTTCTCTCAGAATCAAAGTGTTATTTATGTTGTTATTCTTATATCATTTCAGTGTTATTGTGGTGATTGTTCTGGTTATATTGTTGTTATTCTGCCATTTCTAGCATTTTATTTTTGTTCTTCATGCTTTTTATATCTAGTATATTACAAGTGGTATTAGATCACTTTCCTCAGCATAAATTGTGGGTTAAATTTTTTTTTCAGGGTAGAGACATATTACAACGTCTTTATGCCACAAAGATTTGTCCTTACGTGCATAAACCCATGGTTGAGGATTCATACATGCAAGAAATACAAGTGGTGCTTAAGCACACATCTATTGGCCACCCTTGTAACTCCTTTTGGTACCCCTTTGAGTGGTAGCGCATCAGACAACACATGTGTATGGATCGGCCTAGATTACCTGAAGCCCTCTTTAGATAAATCGATCGACCGCCTGACTGCTATAGTGCCACTAAGAACATCACTCGGGAAGATACTCTCTAGTACCTCCATAGTCAGGTAGTAAGGCTAAGGGCATGGTCTAGCCTCCTTAGTTAGAGAGATATTGGGCCGAGTACTACTATTGGACCCTGCACATATATCAGAGAGCTATAGCACATGGCAAACCCTTGTCTGTAGAACCCTTGAATACCTGACCCTTGGGGAAAAAAACATAAAAAAATTAAAACATACAATATCTATTGTCGAGCAACTGTGTTCGGGTTGCAAAATCACATTTCTTCCTGGTTAAGCATTTGGGCATTTCATCACTGCATTATTCTTTAGACTGAAGTATAACTCCGCAGGTGTAAAAAGCAAAACAAAAGTCTAGAAATTTTTTCTCCATTATTTGATACCTATTCCATTGGATTCATCTCTTCTCCCTTATCACATTCATACATATCATTTTCAGAAAATGTTTTGACCCCACCTGCCCCATTTCAGTTCCCTCATCATCATGGCCCATACCCGTAGCCAAGACTGGGAAGCTCGCTTCAATACCTTGCAATCTAATTTCACCAAGACCCAATAAGAAGTGAAACAACTCAGTGCCAATGTTGCCTCCATCAATACATCCATGCAATCCTCAATGGAGGAAATCAAATAAGACCTGACTACCCATCTTGAATCTGTCGTTTCAATGCTCTACGCCAAGCTGCATATCCCTACTGATAACCCTTTATCTGACCCACCTCCACATACTGAAGCTGAAAATTCCTCTCATTCCCATAACTTGCAGCACCATCACTTTCAACGTGACCTACACCTTATGCGGGTGGATGTGACCAAATTTGATGGCTTGGATGCCACTAGTTGGGTAACCCAGATGGAACATTATTTCTCTTTATACGACATTAAAGATGACTTGGCCAAACTTCGTTATGGTGTTCTCCATCAAGATCAAGAATGTTGGAAATGGTGGCAATGGAGAAAAAATTCCCATCAAGGGTATCTTTCTTGGAAACACTTTGTGGAAAAGCTTTATGAACTCTTTGACACTAACACCAACCATTTGGGCCGTTTGACAAAGTTGAAACAATTAGTCACAGTAGAAGACTTTATAGCTGCTTTTGAGCGCCTAGCTTTTCGGACAGAGGGCATGTCTGATGCCTTTTTTTGAGAGTGTTTTATCAGTGGCCTCAAAGATGAGATTTGGGACCATGTCCTCATGGATCGGCCTCAGATTTGGGTGGAGTCTACTAAAAGAGATAAACAAGCACAACAAGTTGTATCTTCTCAAAACCGGAAACCCTCCCTTATCCCTCACACTAAATCAGTAAATCCCACTACTCCCTCTGCTCCACTAAAGATCCAAAAATTTACTAGGGCTAAAATGGTTTAACGCTAACTCAAAGGCCTTTGTTATAATTATGATGAAAAATATTTCCTGGGCCACAAGTGTAAGGAAAAAAATCTTTTTATGGCCATCTCGGAGGATATTTTGAAAGAGGATGTTGAAACTCCCCTTGTGTCTGAGTCACTTGAAACCACTGACATAACCCCTCCCTTATACCCTCCCGAAGTAGATCTGGTCATTTCCCTAAATGCTCTCACTGCCTTCTCTGCTCCCCAAACCCTCAAGCTAATCGATTACATCAAGAATAGGAAGGTCATCATTCTGGTTGATAGTGGAAGCACCCATAATTTTATTCATTGTCGCATTGCCCAAGAAACTCATTGCTACATCCATGCAATCAATAATTTCCAAATCATGATTGCCAATGGCGGTTCCATGAAATGTGGAGGGCATTGTGAAAATGTGCATCTCCAAATTGGTGACTACCACCTGAAATCTCATGCGGTTGTGACATTGTGTTGGGTGCAGTCTGGATAAGGACTTTAGGTCCCATTCTTATGGATTTTAAGGAATTAACCATGCAATTCGACCAAGAGAGCCAACAATATAAGTTCCAAGGCATCACCTCCAGTTCACCTGAGATCATTAGTTCCCATAGCATGGAAAATCTGCTTAAAAAAGGTCATTCGGGTGTTATTTCCCAACTCCATGCCATACAAGCAACAAAGACACCCTCGGTGCTGCAAGACCTCCAATCCATCCTTTCTAAACATAAAGTGGTATTTTCCACTCCCCAGGGACTCCCTCCTTCTCGTGGTGTTCATGATCATTCCATTCCCTTTGTACAAGGAAGTCTTCCTCCCAATATTCGTCTGTATCATCACCCCTTTTCCAAAAAAAATGAAATTGTGAAAATGGTCCAAGAACTCCTTAACGTAGGTGTTGTATACCCTAGTATGATCCCCTACTCTTCTCCTTTGGTCATGGTCCTAAATAAATAATATTCTTGGTGAATGTGTCCTGACTTCCATGCCCTCAACAAACTTACCATTAAAGACAAAATTCCCATTCCTTTCATTGATGACCTCTTGGATGAATTGCGTGGTGCCCAGTTCTTTACTAAACTTGATCTTCATTCTGGCTACCACCAGATACATATGAAAGAGGCATAAATTCCCAAGACTTCCTTTAAAACTCATGAGGCCACTATAAGTTTTTGGTAATGCCCTTTGGCTTGTGTAATGTCCCCTCCACCTTCCAAAGCCTCATGAATCATGTCTTCCGTCCTTTTCTCCTTCATTTTGTCTTAGTTTTCTTTGATGATATCCTCATCTATAGAAAAACCTGGACATACCATCTTGCTCATGTGGATCGAGTTCTCCATCTACTCTCTCAGCACCAACTTTTCCTAAAATAGTCTAAATGTGCTTTTGGCACCTCATAAGTCAAGTACTTGGGTCATCTAGTTGGAAAGGACAACGTCAGGGTGAATCCTAAAAAGATTGAAGCTATGCAAGACTTGCCTCACCCAAAGACTCTCAAAATCTTGCAAGGATTTCTGGGCTTAACAGGTTATTATCGCAAGTTTGTTAAGAATTATGGAAAGATTACAACAACTCTCACTGCACTCCTAAAAAAGAATTCTTTCACTTGGAATCCAGCAGCTTCTCAAGCTTTTCAATCCTTGAAGATGTCCATGTGCACCACTCCATTCCTGGCCCTTCCTGATTTCACAAATACCTTTGTCTTGGAATGTGATGCTTCAAGGAAAGGAATTTTTGTTGTCCTTATGCAAGAGGGTTGGCCTTTGGCCTTTACCAGCAAGCAACTGTCTGAAAGAAATATGGGCAAATCAATCTATGAAAAGGAAATGTTGGCCATTTTGCATGTCGTTGATCTATGGCACCCTTATCTATTGGGGAAACACTTCCAAATTAAGACAGACCATCAAATCCTCAAGTATTTTCTATAACAATGCATTTCCTCCCCGAAGCAACAAAAATTGGTGACTAAGCTCTTTGGATATGATTATGAGATCATTTACAAGAAGGGCAAAGACAATGTGGGTGCGGATGCACTTTCCTGAAAATATGAAGATGACGGATCCCTTTTTTCTCTTTCCTTCATTGTACCAGATTGGCTCCAAGCCGTTCGCCAGGAATGGATACACAATCCCAAAAGTTTGCATCTGATCCAACAATTGCAATTCAATGCTCCATCTTCCCCTGGGTACTCTTGGCTCCATGATGAGTTTCGATACAAAGGTTTTTTGTATTTAAGTAAACAATCAAAAAATAAATCCACGGTACTTTCTGAACTTCATGCTACACCCACTACTGGGCACTCTGGGTTTACCAAAACCTATGATAGGGTCAAACGTTCTTTTTTCTGGGATGGTATGAAACAAGACATTCATAATTTTGTCACTGAATGTGACGTGTGTCAATGCAAAAAGGGTGAAACAGCCAAATCTCTGGGAACAATACAACCGTTTCTGATTCCACCTTAGATTTGGAGGGATATCTCTATGGATTTTATTACAGGCTTACCCAAATCGGGAAATAAATCAGTCATCATGGTGGTTGTTGATCGCCTTTCCATGTATGCTCATTTATGTGCTCTTCAACACCCATTTACAACATTCAATGTGGCTCAACTTTTTATGGATTGGGTCTTCAAGCTTCATGGCATGCCACATTCTATTGTTTCTGATCATGACCCAACTTTCACCAGCAATATTTGGCAAGAATTTTTCAAGCTACAAGGCACCCAATTGCATCTCATCACAGCTTATCATCCCTAGACTGATGGTCAAACGAAAGTTGTCAACAAGTGTTTGGAAACATATTTGAGGTGTTTTGCCTCAGAAAATCAAAATTAGTGGGCTCAATGGCTACCCCTAGCTGAATGGTGGTACAAAACTTCATACCATACAGCTACACACATGACTCCTTTTGAAGCGATATATGGACAAAAGCCACCTTCAGTTCTCTCATACTTACCTAGTGTCTCGAAGGTCCAAGTGGTTGACCAAATTCTTACAGTTCGAGAGGCTATTCTCCGCACCCTCAAAGAGAATTTGGTCATGGCACAGAATCACATGAAGTAACAAGTAGATCAAGGTCATTCCGAACGTCAATTTGCAGAAGGGGATCAAATGTTTCTTCGACTGCAACCTTACAAGAAAACTTCCCTCAAGGCCAAGAATTGTCAAAAGCTAGCGCCCAAATTTTATGGTCCTTATACTATTCTCAAGCGTGTGGGACATGTGGCCTATCAATTATCTTTGCCCAGTCATTCTAAGCTACATCCTATTTTTCATGTTGCATTCTTAAAGAAGGTGATTGGAACTAAGTGCCAAATTCAAACTGACCTTCTCGAGTTAGACGAATAAGGATCCATTTGGCTACAACCACAAGTAGTTTTGGACCAACATGAGTGTTGCCTGCGTCAGAGAACTATCATGGAAGTGTTAGTCTAGTGGAAGGACATAACTCCAGCAGATGCCACTTGGGAACCAACTACCATTCTGCAACAATTTTCACATCTCAAGCCTTGAGGACAAGGTTGTTTTTAAGGGGGAGGACATGTTAGGGTTCTAAACCGCACATAGGTAGAACAATATATTCGGATGTAATAAAGGTAAACATTAATAAGGCCTTGAAATAAAATAGAATAAGTTGAATGTAAGAAGACATAATAGAATCTTCCACTTCTAGAATGATCTCCCTCTAGATGCTTCTTTTGATAGACATATTTAGTATAAATAGGAGTCGAGGGTATGAGAACCCTAGCTTGGATATTATTGTAATAGAGATCTTCTCAACTAGAGGTTGCCCCCTCGAAGAGGCCTGTGAAAATTGCTCTCAGAATCAAAGTGTTATTTCTGTTGTTATTCTTATATCATTTCAGTGCTATTGTGGTGATTGTTCTAGTTATATTGTTGTTATTCTGCCATTTCTAGCATTTTATTTCTTTTCTACATACTTTTTATATCTGGTATATTACATAAGTTGTACATCATAATTTGTAAATCTGTTGATGTTATCAAAATATGGTTGAACCAGCAAATGGATCTAAAATTAATATCAAATTAACATTGAAAATGAACAAAAGGAGAAAATATCATGTGCAACTAACTTTGGTCCTTGTTTAAACTTTGAAGAAAATTTTGATTATTCTCATGGAAGTAGGACAAACTTTATTCTGTACATGAGGTTAAACAAAATGCATCTAGCAGTCATGGATCACAAAGGATGGAATAACCCTTCTTGAAAAACTCCCTTCGGCTATTCACTTATCCATTGGTGCCACTTGTCTACTATACATAGAAGATGAGTATTTCAAATGCTTTGATATTTAATTGTTACTTACCATTATCTACGCTCTAGGGGTTGCTAGGAGAAATTACAAGTATAATTCCCTTATATATTGACCAACGTTTCTATATTTTCATCATCTTGGTGTCTGCCTGACTTTGTCTTGCTTGGCCTAACAATTGGATATATTGAAAATTTTACTAATGTGATTCGTAGTTCCACTATCCTTCTCCCTCTTAGAAAGGATATTTAGATTTTAAAACACTTGTTTATTTTTTTGCACATAAAATGGGTGAGACATTATCAACTAGTTAGTCAAGTACCTCTAGCTCGGTTTCTTCTAGGGATCTAACCAATACAATTGACATCCTTAATTTAGTTTTCAAGTGAATTCATTTTTCAGGCCATGGTCATTCTTTGTTTGTGAAAAATTCTAGTGTCTTCAAGCAGGTATGTTCATATAGTTTTCAACCATTATTAAGTTATAGGGGAAACTAGTTGCTAATAGTTACGCTTATTGTATCCAGTAATGCATTATAAATATATTGTGCATACTATGGATTATCATTGTAAATCACAACTAATAAACAATTTAAACAACAATCTACTATGATAAGACCATACATTTAACATTGATAGGTGAGGTCTTATCACAATCTAACTCTTAAAAAAAAACAACTTAAGATCGAGCTACCACTAACAAACTACAGTAGATTCCACACATTCCACTTAGGTTTTTTTTGTCAAAGGACCAATTGTTGATCTTGGAGAGCATAGTGAGATAGAGTATTGTTTATAGAAAAATATAGCATGAGTGCAACCTGCTCAAGTGTTAGGGCTATGTGGATATTAAAATCTACATTGGGACTCATTAAACATGCATCATTAGGGAAGGAATTGTGACCATCCCATACCTCCCATAACAAGCACCATTCTTATGTGGCTCCATAACTGAAAATTACTCACTAGTGACTCCACATACTTCATCATAATTCTATAGGCAAGTGATGACTAATGATCCAAAAATATCTTTTAAAGACTATGGTTAAGTTCTAAAGCATGAGTTCATTAACCATTTAAGGATTGAAGAAAGAGGAAGAATTAATGATATAACATGGCATCCACAATATGATATTCAGATCTAAAAATAAGCACAAAGAATCAACAAACCATAACAAAAAAGTTGTTAACGGAGTTCGGCAAGATCGCCTATGTCTTCGGGCCTTTGTCTCAGTGGGTGAGGCTTTCTTTTTTCTCTTCAAAGATTCAAAAGTACATAAGAAAGGTGTCAAATGGATTACAAACTAGTCTGGTTGTGTTCTACTAGACCTCAAGAACCTAACACAAATGATGGAACTAAAAAAGGTTGAGCGAAGCTCCTAGAATTGGCCCACAAAGTTTCCCTCCTCAATGGCTTCTCTGCATAAAAAATGTCTTTGGCTTCACAATTCTACAATATTTCTCGTGTTATGACCTTGTCTAAGGCTTCCAAGAACCTCTAGTTCATATAGGTTTGAAGTTGGCAACAACCTCCCAAATTCCTCCCAATATCTAGCCTCAAAAAGGGAACCTATTATTGGCCCATGTGTCACCCTGGGATTGTTCTGTACTTTTGATGCAATGGCCCAATCACCTACCACATCATTCGCCACATAACCTAGTCATCTACCACATGTCACTACCATGTCATCCTGTCGTACTGCCACATGTCATTTTTTACTGCCACGCCCTCCGTCATACAGTCCAGTCACCTTCCACGTCAGCCTTCCATACTTCCAACTGTTGTTCATATAGCCATGTGTTAGCCTGTCATTGGTCCATGTCACTATACATACTTCTATGTGTCAAATTCGTATAGTGCCAACTTAGCTCGAAAGTGTCGAAACTAAGTGACACGTGTCACCTCCTGATGATGTCACATCATCATAATGACATCATCATGACATCATGCTAACATCACCCTATCATCATGTTGACGTCACCTATTGTACCTACTAACATCAACATTGACATTAACCATTTAACTTTTTGTCTGTTTGGGAATTTGATCAAAATGTGATAACTTTCGCATATGGTGTTTGTTTGAAGAAACACTATATGGTTGGAATCAACATGACTAGACAGATGCAATGGCGTTGGTTTTGTTTAATTTCGAGAAATTTTATTTTTAGGCCTTCCTGGATCCATTTTGGTTCCTGGATCCATTTTGGATCATGCCTCCCCACTAAGACCTTTTGGAGGACCTTTTGGTCCTCCAAAAGGGTATTAACTAGACATCAAGTGTGGGATAGGCCACCCCACTTATTCTCTGTCTTTAAACTCTGTCCTATGCACTTGTCTCATTAAGATCTATTGCAAAAAAACCATGACAGCTAACAACATATTGTTAGCCACTTGTACTCTTTCACATCTTATTGAATCCACTACCATCCATGTTGAAAACATTAGCAATGATAACATCATAAATATGACTACAAATGAGCTAATATGTTTGTAGTACTTGCATGACATTAGCTTATCTTGAAGAAACGTATGATTGAACTTCCATTCTACAATCATCTCATGTTCATGCTTAAGATCAATGGCTTGATTTGGCACAATTATAGGTGTGTTTCTTTCATAAGATGCCTTAATTTCTCCATTGTTTGTAGAGATTGATTTTCTTTTAAATGATGAGCATGTACAACATATTCATTGCCTTCTTTGATTAAGTGATATTCATTATGTTCCTTGTAGAAGATTTCTTTGTGATCATACAAATAAGGACTGCCTAAGATCATTCCACATTCATCGAGTGGCACCACATCACATGTTACCTCATCCACAAACTTTGATGAAATTTCAAACTTTAAAGTGCATTTCTTTTTTATGTGCAATTTATGTTGTTGTTTATCCATTTAAGTGAGTAAGGTTTATGATGCATCTAAGTGTTTAATCCCAATTTCTTAACCACTTCCTATGAAATCAAGTTAGTTTGAGATCCACTATCTATCAATGTGTCGACCTTAGTATGCTTCATTATGACCCTTATGTGAAACAATTTACTGCTGGAATCACATCCATCACCAATTTTACTTGTCAAACCAACCGATGTGATTTTAGACTCATCATCTGAATCTGATCCCAAGTCTATTGGTTGTGTTGCTGTTGCAATTGTTTTCCTCCCTTTCCTTTCTTTGAACCACTTTAGTCTCTTCTCGGGATGCAATTTCCAGCAATGGTCATCATCATTCCCTTATTTCTTGTAATTGTTGCAAGAGAGCTTCTCTTCCCTTCTTGTCACTGAATTTTATTTCTTTCCATTCCCCTTCCTTTTGTCCCCTTTTATTGAAGATGATTCCCCTGATACAACAACTCATGTTTTCCTTGCCTCAATGTATGTTGCTTGAACATAAACCTCATCAATATTAGTAAGTCCAAACATAAATATAGTGTTACGAATGTGTGCAGGTAAACCTCCTATATACTTCATAAGATTTTGTTGGGTATGTAATGGAATGTCTAACATTAATGAAATCTTATGAAAATCATATGTGTATTCTTGCACTGTTTGTCCCTTTATTAGTTTAAGACCTTTCCATTCAATTAAATCATTCTCTTTATAACCCAAAGGATAAAAAATTTTTCTAACTTCAGAAACAAAACCTTGTCATGATGGAAATACATTACACACTTGTTGCGTGCCATTTTTCAACTTGCTTTTCCACCAGATGAGTGTTGTTCCTGCAAGTTGAAGAGATGCCTATTTGATTTGAGTTGCCTCATCCTTGATTTGTTGCACATTACAATAAAACTCCATCTATCTGACCCAGTTATCAAGCCTCTCTACATTGACTTCACCATCATACATGGGTAATTCAAATTTCCATCAAGCTTAAGTAAAGGCATATCATGTTTATGTTTATGGGAATTTTTTCTTGCAGTGGATTTGGAACTTGTACTTGAAGAAGAAGAAGTTGATGGAGAAGGAGAAGGTCTAGGAGGATCCTCTCCTTCCTCACTTTTGTCCTTTGAATATTCTCCTAGAATTGGTCTCTTCCGATCCAAGTAATTATCATATAATACCTTCATCATCTCTAACATGGCTAAGAAGGTCTTTTGAAACGCTATCTCATCATGAGAAAGTTCTTCTTCCAATGCCATCTACTCACTTTGAGAATTTCTATTTCTCGATCCAATCTCAGGATTCTCTTCAACAAGCTCGCCTTCACCATGATTCAAATTTTCCCTGGTAATCATGAAAACTCAAAAACCAACCGTCAACCTGCTCTGATGCCACTTGATCCGAAAAGATATTTTAAAGACTATGGTTAAGTTTTAAAGCATGAGTTCAGTAACCATTTAGGAATTGAAGAAAGAGGAGGAATTAATTATATAACATGGAATCCATAATAAGATATGCATATCTTAAAATAAGCACAAAGAATAAGCAAACCATAACAACAAAGTTATTAACAGAGTTTGACAAGATTGCCTACATCTTTGGGCCTTTGTCTCAGCGGGTGAAGCTTCCTTATTAATCTTCAAAGATTCAAAAGTACATCAGAAAAGTGTCAAATGGATTACAAACTGGTCTACTTGTGTTTTTATATACCTCAAGAACCCAACACAACTGACGGCACTAAAAACAGTTAGCGAAGCTCCTGAAATTGGCCCGCAAATTTCCCCTCCTCGATGGCTTTTCTTCATAAAAAATGTCTTTGGCTTCACAATTCTACAACATTTCTCTTGTTCTGAACTTGTCTAAGGCTGCCAAGAACCTTTGGTTTATATAGGTTTGAAGTTGTCAACAACCTCCCAACTTCCTCCCAATATCTAGCCTCAAAAAGGGCCCCAGATCCTCCAAAAATGGACAAAATCTCCCAAAACAGGCTTAAAAATCAATGAAAATTATATTATAAAGTTTAAAAACCCAAAATTTGGAAACTTTTGGCACATCCCCCGATACTTCAGCCCCTTTTCCTATGGTGTTGTTCCATGTGGCTGAGGGTTGGTGCGCTCCTGGTCCTTAGCCCCCTAAACTCAGCCCTTGGTCGTTTGAATGACCATATGGCCCTATCCCAAACCTCCACACACTCCACTAACTCCGTTAGCCTCTGGTCAGTCGAGGTTGGTCCTCGCCGATCAGGGCTTATCCCCTAACCATGCCACACGTTGAAATTTTAACCATTTGGTGCCACTCCATAAATAAGGAAAATGTGCAGCTGATTCGGTTAGGCCTTGGTGTTAAGTCATTCCCCAGCCCAGAGGTCGCAGTTTTGATTCCCCCTAAGGTGGAACAAACCTTTCACCCAACCAACCTTGTGAAAATTTGGGGTCCCACATGGAACCTTGTGATTAGGCCATGTGTCACCTTGGTATTGGCCCTTACTATTGATGCAACAACCTAATCATCTTCCCAGTCATCTACCATGTCATCCATTGTACAACCTAGTCATATTCCATGTGTCACTACCACACCATCTTGTCGTACTGCCACGTGTCAGTCCGTACTTCCATGTCCTCCATCGTACGGTCCAGCCACCTGCCACATGTCACCACCACTTCATCCTACCATACTTCCATATTTCATCTGTACATCCATGTGTCATCCTGTCATTGGGCCATGTCACTGTATGGACTTCCACGTGTCATTTTTATAGTGACACATGTCAAATCTGTATAGTGCCAACTTAGCCTGAAAGTGTTGAAACCAAGTGACACATGTCACCTCATGGTGATGCCACATCAACATGATAATGTCATCATGACATCATGCTGACATCACCCTGTCATCATGGTGAGATCACCTATTGTACCTACTGATGTCAGTGTTGACTTTGACCAGTTGACTTTTTTCATGTTTGGGAATTTGATCAGAATGTGATAACTTTCACATACAGTGTTTGTTTGAGGAAAAAATTATATGGTCAGAATCAACACGATGAGATGGACACAATGGTGTTGGTTTTGTCTGATTATGAGAACTTTGAGTTTTAGGCCTTCCTATATCCATTTTGGATCAACTAAGTACCCCTGTGACTATTTTATTATAATGGTAAGAAAAATGTGATAGTGTACTAGGGCCCTTCCCTTGTCACTAGTGATAATTTAACCTGTTACCCATTTAAATTGTTTTTCTCCCTCAAGCATAAATACATTCCATGAGGCCATGCATGTAGGCATGTATAAGGTCCAATATAAAACATCAAATTGTTCATATTCATAACATCCATGCAATGCCCAGGGTCAATATTTTCATGGCATGTCAAGGAAAGGTATGGGACGTCAAGTCAAGAGAATGTATGGAAATGCAAGGCAAGGCATATAAAGGAAGGACAATGCATGGAAAAGCATGACAAGGAAATACAAGGCATGGCATGTAAAGGCAAGGCATGGCATGGCATGTCAAGGAAAAGCATGGAAAGGAAAGGCAAGGAATGGCATGTCAAGGCAAGGCATGGCATATCAAGGAAAGGCATGGCATGCCAAGGGAAGGGAAGGCGTGTCAAGGAAAGGAAAGGCAAGGCATGGCAAGGAAACACAAGGCAAGGCATTACATGTCAAGTCAAGGCAAGGCATAAAAAAGAATGGCATGGTAAGGCAAGACATGACAATGCAAGTCAAAGCATGGCATGGAAAGGAAAGTCATTGCATGGCATGACAAGGCATGGCATGGCATGGAAAGGCACGACATGTAATGTCATGGAAATGCATGGTAAGGTAATACAAGGGAAGGGAACACAAGGCAAGGCAAGGCATGGCAAGGCATGTCAAGGAAAGGAATTTCAAGGAAAGGAAATGCAAGGCATGGCATGGAATGTCAAGGAAAGGCAAGAAATTACATGGCATGGGAAGGAAAGATGATACAAGGAAAGGAAATACAAGGCAAGGTACGACAAGACATGTCAAGGCATATCAAGGAAAGGAAAGGAAAGGCATGAAATGGCATGGAATGGAAAGGCAAGGCAATACAAGGCAAGGCACGACAAATCATGTCAAGGCATGACAAGGAATATCAAGGCAAGGCATGTCAAGGGAAGGCAAGGCATGACATGTCAAGGCATGGCAAGGAATGTCAAAAAAAGGCATGGCATGTCAAGGAAACGAAATACATGTCAAGGCAAGGCATGACATGTCAAGGAAAGGAATGGTAAGGAAAGGAAAGGGAATGCATGGCAAGGAACAACAAGGCATGGCATGTCAAGGTAAGTAATGTCAGTTCAATGCATGGCAAGTAACAACAAGGCATGGCATGTCAAGGTAAGTAATGTCAGTTCAAGGCATGGCGTATCAAGGCAAGGCATGTCATGACAAGGAAAGTCATGGCTTGTCAAAGCAAGGCATGGAAAGGAAAGGCATGGAATGTCAAGGCAAGACATGAAATGTCAAGGCAAGGCAAGGCATGGCATGTCAAGGTAAGCCAAGACATTTCAAGGCAAGGCATGGTATGTCAAGTCAAGGAAAATCATGTCAAGGAAAATCATGTCAAGGAAAGGCATGAAATGTCAAGGCAATGCATTTCAAGTAAAGGAAAGACATGTAAAGGCAAGCCAAGGAAAGACATGGCATGTCAAGGAAAGACATGGAAAGGAAAGAAAAGGCATGGCATGTCAAGGTAAGGAAAGGCATGGCATGTCAAGGAAAGGAATGGCATGTCAAGGAAAGGCATGGCATGTCAAGGCAAGGCATGGCATGTCAATTCAATGAAATGCATGTCAAGGAAAGGCATGGCATGTCAAGGCAAGGAAAGGCATGTCGGGGAAAGGAATGGCAAGGGAAGGAATGGAAAGGCACGACATATCAAGGAAAGACATGGCAAGGCATGGAATTTAATGGAAAGGCAAGGCATGTAAAGGAAAGGGATGGAAATGAAATGAATGTCAAGGCAAGGCATGGAATGTCAATAAAAGGCAAGGCATGGAATTCCAAGGAAAGGAAAGGAATGGAATGTCAAGGCAAGGCAAGGAATGCCAATGCAAGGGAAGGCGTGTGAATTCAAGGCATGGAATGCCAAGTCAAGGAAAGGCATGGAATGTCAATGAAAGGGATGTCAAGGAAAGTCAATGCATGTCAGGGAAAGTATTGGAAAGGCAAGGCAATGCATGACATCTCAAGGCAAGACATGGAAAGGAACGAAAAGGCATGGCATGTCAAGGCAAGGCAAGACGTGGCATGTCAAGGCAAGGCATGAAATGTCAAGGGAGGGCATAGCATGTCAAGTCAAGGAAAGGTATGTCAAGGCAAGGCATGTCAAGGAAAGGAAAGACATGTCATGGAAAGTCATGGTAAGGCAATGCAAGGCATGGCATGTCAAGGAAAGGAGAGACAAGGCATAGCATGTCAAGTAAATTCAAGGCAAGGCATGGAAATGCAATGGATTTCAAGGCAAGGCATGGAATTTCAAGGTAAGGAAATGAATGGAATGTCAATGCAAGGAAAGGCATGTCAATGCAATGGAAGTCATGTCAAGGCAAGGCATGGCATGCCAAGTAAAGGAAAGGAATGTCAAGGAAAGGCATGTCAAGGCAAGGGGTGGATTTTCAAGGCAAGGTATGTCAAGCTAAGGCATGTCAAGGAAAGGCAAGGCATGTTAGGGAAAGGCATGGAAAGGCAAGGAAAGACATGGCGTGTCAAGGAAATACATGGCAAGGAAATAAAAGGCATGGCTTGTCAAGGTAAGTAAAGGCATGCAAATGCAAGGCATGGCATGTCAAGGAAAGACATAGTATTTCAATTCAAGGCAAGGCATGTCAAGGCAAGGCAAGGCATGTCAAGGAAATTCAAGGCATGTCAAGTCAAGGCATGGAAGGCAAGGAAAGGCATGGCATTTCAACGAAATACATGGAAAGGAAAGACAAGGAATGGCATGTCAATGCAAGGAAAGGCATGTCAAGGAAAGGCATGGAATGTCAAGGCAAGGCATGGAATGTCAAGGCAAGGAATAGCATGTCAAGTCAAGACAAGGGATGTCAAGGAAATAAATGGTATGTCAAGGAAAGGAAAGGAATGTTAGGGCAAGGCATGGAAAGGAAAGGAAAGCCATGGAATGTAAAGGTAAGGCATGTCATTTCAAGGAAAGACATGGCAAGGAAAGACAAGGTATGGCATGCCAAGTCAAGGCAAGGCATGGCATGTCAAGGAAAATAATATCATGTCAAGTCAAGGAAAGGCAAGGGATTTAAAGGCAAGGCATGTCATGCAAATGAATGGCAAGGAAGGGAAAGGGATGGAATGTCAAGGAAAGACATGGAAAGGAAAGACAAGGCAAGACAAGGCATGGCATGCCAAGGCAAGGCAAGGCATGTCAAGGCAAGGCATGGAAAGGAAAGGTATGGCATGTTAAGGTAAATAAATGCATGGAAAGGCATGCCAAGGCAAGGAATGACATGTCAAGGTAAGTCAAGGCATGGAATGGCATGTTAATGCAAGGCATGGCATGTCAAGTCAAGGCATGGCATGTCAAGTCAAGGCAAGGCATGCCAAGGAAAGGCATGACATGTCAAGGAAAGGCATGACATGTCAAGCCAATGCAAGGCATGGCATGTCAAGGCAAGGAAATACATGTCAAGGAAAGGCATGACATGTCAAGGAAAGGTATGGCATGTGAATTCAAGGCAAGGCATGTCAAGGTAAGGCATGGAAATGTAAGGCAAGGCATGACATGTCAAGGCAAGGCAGGGCATGACATGTCAAGTAAAAGCATGTAAAGTCAAGGCAAGGTATAACATGTCAAGGAAAGGCATGGAATGACAAGGAAAGAAAAGGGGAGGTGGCAGGAGATGCAAGTTGAGGGGGAGTAACATTGTAAGGAAGGGATTTCTTAGGGAGTGCAAAAATGTCCTAGAAAAATATTCATTTCTGAAATATAAGAGAAGAAGAAATATAGACTAGTTAACTATCAAAATATATTCAAGGAAAACATAATCATGTATAACACAAAATGGAGAGGATTTGTACTTAATATTATGTAATAGAAAATACAATTGATAGTTAAATTGTATAACAATTTTTTTTATGATCTTTACTAACATTTATTAGAATTGTTGAATGTTTTACATCATTGGAATGACATCTTAGTTGTAACTTATTTCAAATTTTATTATCGTATGTGCACTTTGATATGATTTAATATGATTATCATTTCATTTCATATGTTTTAATATTAGAATAAAAGAGAAATTAATTATGGCATGAAATAAATAATAACTTTTCATTCTAAATGTGTTTTTTTTGCAGAACAAGGATCTTCCAGAAGATTTGGATGATCCTCATCAAATAGATTTAGATCACATTGGGTCTGATGTTGAGATGGAATATGATGCTCATGATGGCATAGATACAATTGATAGAGAGGATGATGTCTATGAAGTTGACGATGATGATGATCATTATCAAAATGGTGATGATTATGATGAGGCAGTTGTTGGTAGCAACCAGTGATATTCATGATCATATAGATTGCATCATGGATCATTTTTGATATATTGTTATAATGTCTCTTTTCATGGTTACTATCATATGTATCATTTTCACAGCCTCCAATACCATATTATTGAGTTCTATCATTTTGACATGTATCATTTTGACTTATATCATTTGAACATGATGCATCATATTGACTTGTATCATTTTGTCTTACATAATTTATCATTTTTATTTATATCATTTGTACATGATCTATCATTTTCACTTATTTCGATTGTTGGACATGTATCATTTTCACATGTTATTGATCTACTGGCATATTTGACTTTCACATGTTTTAGTTATATATGATAATGATCTTATCAGTATTGACTCATCAATTTTTATATATTGAAAGTGGTTGATGATTTTTGGATGCATATTTATTACATATGATGGTTTTGATTTACTGCTCATTATCGATTTTGTGAAACTCAATTAAATTATAGATATTTGACTCACTTGTTTTAATTATAGATGATTATCTTGTTATAATAATTATCTTGTTATTTTATATATACTCGATGTTGTAGATTCAATTTTGATGGATATTTAATAAGTATAAAGATGTTGTTAATTTGTATGAATGTATGTTTCCCTAACAATTCTTTATAAATGTTATCCTATAAAATATTTCAAATGAATTTATATGACTTATTGTATAATCATATAAGTTATTTAAGATACATGATATATTTAACTAATTAAATTGAAATAAAACATATTAAATTAATAATTGTAAGCAAAACAAGAAGCATTCTTGGAAGCAACAATGGAATCCAAATTGGAAGCAAAATTTGAAGCCACACCATAACTAAAACTAGAATCCAAATTGGTAGCCAAACTAGAAGGAAAATGGGAAGAAAAATTGGAATCAAAACGGGAAGCCAAACTAGACGTAAAATTGGAAGCCAAACCATAAGCCAACTAGAAGCAAAATTGGAATCCATATCAGAAGAAAAATTGGAAGCCAAATTGGAAGCCAAACCGAAAGAAAAATGGGAATTCATATCAGAAGAAAAACTTGAAGCCAAATTGGAAGCCATATCAGAGGAAAAATTGGAAGCCAAATTGGAAGCCAAACTAGAATCAAAACAGGAATCCATATCGGAAGAAAAACTGGAAGCCAAATTGGAAGCCATATTAGAAGAAAAACTAGAAGCCAAATTGGAAGCCAAACCAAAAGAAAAAATGGAAACCATATCAAAAGGAAAATAGGAAGCAAAAGTGGAAGCAAAAAAGGAAGCCAAATTGGAAGGAAAAAAAAAATCCAAACTAGAAGCAAAACTAGATGTAAATCTCGTAGCCAAACCAGAATCCAAACTGGAAGCAAAATTGGACGCCATATCAGAAGAAAAATTGGACATAAAAATAGAAGCCAAACTGGAAGAAAAATTGGAAGGCATATCAGAAACCAAACTGGAAGCAACACCTGATGCTCATCCTATCACTATTCCTAGCGCAAACCTTGGCACTAGTTTTTCGACGCTAAAGTCGGTGCTAATTCTAGTGCAATGACCAACATTCCCAATTGAACTCTATTTTGCGTTGGACAAGATGTCCAATTTTTGAAATCAAATACACTAAATTCCGGCATTAGTTTAGGTGTTAATGGCCTATTATGTTGTAGTGGGAGTATTAGGGAAGAAAACAACGAAATGAAAATAGAGGATAATTGTCACACACCTTAAATTCCATTCAAGAAAAAACAATTATATATATATATATATATATATATATATATATTCAACCATAAT
>JASDQU010013173.1:139018-163063 GCA_032191745.1 Picea mariana
ACTAAATAATCTCATGATTGTAAAATTGTATTTCGGTTGCGGTAAATTTCTCTTCTGGTTAATCTATGGTCTGAAGAGTTTTTTTCCTTAGACCTCAGGGACTTATCATTCAAACCCAGTAATTCTATGAACTTTGTGGTCTGATTTTACCATAACAAGATTTATTATAGGGTTTATAAATATTTTGTTTTACTACTCTTGTTTCTGTTCTATGATTAAAACCTTTCAAATCATTTATTCGTCCTGAACTTAGTTAGGACTTCTATTAAAATAATTGCACATGTGCGTTGTTCACACAAAGTAGTAATGTTATTTGGTTTATATTTTTTAATTGCATTGTGATTTACATCCTTGATAATGATGGGACATGATTATTGTTGCGAGTGGTACCCATCAACTATCCGACAACCCTCAACATTCAGGTGTAGTTTGAAACTGATGGAAGGAGATACAAAGGTTTTATGTACACCCATGGTAAGTTCATCTTTGTTTGCATATGCAATTTGAATGTTGTTTAACTAATTAAAACTTATATTGCATTATAACGTGTTTCCCTACTATTATGTAGGTGTCGAGGAGGTTGGTACCATGGAAAATAAAAAATACCCTTGCTTGGTTGTTGAAAATACTAAGACAACTGACATTTGGGGGGGGGGGGGTGAATCAGTTGTTACTGTGCTTAAACAATATATGACTATTCAAACAATTTTTAATCTCTTCCAAGTGACCATCAATATTATACAACATATGAACAACATGAATAATGAACATCAGTCACTCATAAGATATACACAGAGACAGATTTTCACAAGGAAACCCATAAAGGGAGAAAACCTCTTCTTCTTCAAATGATAGGTAGTCTTTTAATTTCTATACATCATCTATGTTTGAGCACCAACTCAAAGTGAGGCTTCTATCTCTATTTTACAAGCTCCAACATGTTGAGGGAACCAACTCTCTAGTTTATCTAGCACCCACTAGAAGGAATCATCAACTCCCTAAATGTTCCAGTACCAACTGGACTTATACAAGCACCAACTTGCATATAGAAAACTTTGTGTTTTCTCGAGCACCACCCTACCACCCTGTTTTCTAGCCAACTCTAGATGGAAGATACACATTCCAATACTCAAGCACCAACTTGAATATCAGAGGACCACAATCCTCCCTTGCACCACCCCACCTCTTTGGTTAAGAATAAATGATTGAATAAAAAACAATACATGTGTCTCCCTTCTTACCCCTTCTTCTCTGCTTCTATTTGTTCTGCAATTCTGCTCTGCTTCAAAATCTTTTGCAATTCTTCTCTTTCTTCTATGTTTTCAGCATCTGTTTCACATTTTTGAGTTTCTACCTTTCTTAAAGTTCAACTCCTTTTTCACTCAGAACAGCTAACCCCGCACAGTCATGGCCTCTCCATTTTTATGCCCACTCCCTCTTCAGTTACACCTCGAATCTGCTAGGGAAAAAAAACACCTCAGCAACTGAATCGCCAACCATTCAAGAATCATGATTTAGTTTAGCTAACTGAATCGTAAATGAACAGTTAATCATGAAGAGAAACAATATCCCTTCGAACAACTTTCCAAGTATCCAACACCATTTGATTACAAGCGCAGGGTATTGCATTGATTTCACAATTTCGCATTTCGGTATTCTTGTGATGGGATTTCTCGACACTCCATGTCGTGATCTCCAAAAATCCAAAAAGAAAAGAGCTTAGTTGGACTAGATCCTTCCCTTCTCATGACCATCGGCGGTGACCTAGCGCTTATCCACAAAGTGCTTCATGATTCACAACTTCGGGACTCCTATGATGAAGAGTCTTGACTCTTTATGTCATGATCACCGAAATGGAGCTTCGCTAGACTAGCTCCTTCTCTTCTCATGACCATCAATGGTGACTAGGTTCTTATCCACAAAGTGTGCTTCACGATTCACAACTTTTGTTGTGAGTCTCCTTGACTCCTCCAACTCCCAGTATCAGAAACTCTGAAATGGAGCCAGATCAACGTTCCACACTCTCCCTTTGATTGACAACTCAGATTGAGTCACGGTTTCACATATCGCGAGTTTCCACACCATGATCCATTGACTCCTCCAATGTGAAAGTCAGTGAAATTCTAATCACTCACCACATGTTCTCCTCGACGATGGATGGTCCTCCTGCTTTCGAGACTTTATAATCCTGCTTCATCTTGTACTTAAAGATCATGCTCGTTCTTCTGTATCCAACGATGGTCAGTCCTCACGCTTAGATCCAACATATGAGATTTGTTATCCTCTTTTGTACGTTCATCCTATATGTATTCAGATCTAACGGTCATGGAGAATTCTGAGTGGGTGATCCAACGATCACTGTTGATCTTCACTGTTAATCTTTCCATGCCATCATCATTGCACTGTTGATCGTGCTGATATCACCATCAATTTGTTGTGTTTCTTATCGTTTTGATCTCGCCATCAATGAAAAACACACTGCTTACATCTTCTGTCTTTAAAAAAGCCAACAATATCCCCCTTTGGCATTGATAGGAACCTTGATGGAAATCTCCCCCTTTGGCATTGAAAAACTTCACTCTGCACTCTCTGCCTGGACTGCTACTCTACCTGCTGAACATCCAACCAACCATACCACTGTAGCATCCTTACCACAATTTGTTTTCTCCCCCTTTGACATCAATGTCAAAGAAGAAACACGCTCCCCCTAAGTTGTTGCAGTACATCTCAAAGGTATCACATACTCCCCCTGACAAGGTGAACATATTAGAGAAAAGAAGATATAACCCCCAACTTCTGACAAAGATATCCAAAAGTTGTTGCTACTAACGGTTTAGTAAATATGTCAGCTATATATTCTATGGAAGGAATATAATTCACTTGAACATTTCTATTTGTAACCTGTTCTCTAAGAAAATGGTATTTTATTGGTGTATTCTTGGAGAGACTTATGGCACTGGTGTTATCACAGTGAAGTGGAATGGGATCAGTATACGTTACCTTCAAATATGCAAGAGTTTGTATCATCCATAAAATTTGTGTGCAGCAAGTAGCAGCAGTAATATACTCTGCCTCTATAGTTGATAAGGAAATATATCCCTTCTTCTTACTAAGCCATGCTACTAACGAGTCACCCAAGAAGAGTGCACCTCCACTAGTGCTCTTTCTCTCATCCACACAATTTTCCCAATCTGCATATGAATAAGTAGTTAACTAAAAAAAATTATTTCTAGGATACCATAGACCATAAGTCATTGTTCCCTTCAATTATTTGAATATCCTTATTACATCTACTAAATGACTTTGTTTAGGAGCAGACTGATAACGACCTACCATTCCAATAACTTGTATTATATCAGGATGAGATGTTGTGATGTACAAAAGACTGCCTATCATTGAGATATATGTCCTTTGATCAATATTAGATGAAATATCATCTTTACTAAGATTGAAACCAACCACCATAGGTGTACTAACAGGAAAATAATTCTCCATCTGAAATTTTTTCAACATCTCTTTCAAATATTTTTCTTGAGAGATAGATATTCCTGCAAAATTCTGATTTACTTGTAAACCAAGAAAGTATGACAGTTCTCCTATCATGGACATCTCAAACTCTGTTTTCATAGATTTAGCAAACCACTGGACAGAGGATTCATTAGTACATCCAAAAATAATATCATCTACATAAACCAAAACAACTAGTAAATTATCACCTTTAGACTTAATGTAGAGATTGTTGTCAACAGTACCTTTCTTGAACCCTTTGTCTTGTAAAACTTGTCCATTCTATAATACCAAGCTCATGGTGCTTGTTTCAGTCCATATAAATCCTTCTTTAACTTGCAAACATAATCAGGAATATCTTTCAATGAGAATCCTTCAAGTTGCTCCATATATGCTTCTTCCTCTTGATATCCATTAAGAAATGTTGACTTAACATCCATCTAATACACTTTAAAGTTCTTATGACATGAATATGCAAGAAACATTATGATGGCTTCCAATCTTTCCACTGGTGAAAAAGTTTCATCAAAATCCTAACCTTCAACTTGTGCATACCCTTTACAGACCAATCTGACTTTATTTCTAACTTGTCCTTTTTCATTCATTTTATTCTTGAACACCCATTTGGAACCTATTACATTCTTATCTTCAGGACTAGAAACAAGCTCCCAAGTATTTTTCTTCTCAATCTAATCAAGCTCTTCATTCATATCTCTAATCCAATCATCATGGTGGATGGCTTCATCAAAATTTTTAGGTTCAATCATAGATAAAAAAAGAAATCCGAGATTGTTCTGAGTCTTTAACTAATTTCCTTCTTGTCTTAACTCATTTATTTATATCTCCAATTATCTGATTTTCAGGATGATTCTTTTTAACAATTTTGAGAGGTGGTTTTGTTTATTTCTGTTGATTTGTGTCATCCTGAGTATTCATATCTTCATCTAATTCAGATTCTTCCCTTTCTGATCGTTGGACCTCTTCATCTTCATCTTCAACTATATCTTATGTGCTTTGTTCAACACTACTTACATTTCTGACTGGGACTTCTTCATCAACTTGTATGTCGATACAATCAACCAATTTATGAAACCTCTTATTGTAGCATCTGTGCCCTTTATTGTTTGTAGCATAACCTAAGAAGATACCTTCATCAGGCCTATCATCATATTTGCCAATATTTTCATCATTTTTCTTGATATAACATTTACTCCCAAAGACTTTAAAATGTTTGATTGATTCAGGTCTTCCAAACCATAGTTCATAAGGAGTCTTGTCACTGTGTGGCCTGAGATGAGATTTGTTAAGAATATGAACAACTATATGGATTTCTTCCACCCAATATGTCTGAGCAATATTCCTTTCATTCATCATTGATCTTGCCATTTGCTGAACTGATCTATTCTACCTCTCAACTACTCCATTTTGCTATGGAGTTCTTGGAATAGTGTATTCTCATTTGATTCCATGTTTATCATAGAACTCTTTGAAGTTCCATGAACTAAACTCTCCTCCTCTATCATACCTTACTGCCTTCAATATTTTTCCTATTTGATTCTCAGTCAGAGCCTTAAACACTTTTAATTTTTCAAATGCTTCAGATTTTTCCTTCAAAAAGGAAACCCACGTTAGTCTAGAATAATCATCAATAATTAACATAAAATAGTTTTATTTTCCTGTACCTTCTTTTCTTGATGGTCCACATAAATCCATATGTACTAACTGGAGAGGTTCTTCTGTTGAAGGAAAGTTTTTAGATTTGAACTGAGTGCGAGTAAGATTTCCTATCTGGCAAGGTTTACAAACAGAGTCATGTGGCTTTGATATCTTTGGAAGATCTTTTACTGCCCCATTTTTTATAAGCTTTATTATATGATCAAAATTTAGTTGTCCAAGTCTCCTATTCCATAGCCAACTTTCATCATATTTTCTTAAGTGGCATTAATTTTTTTCTTCTTTTAACACATAGACATTGTTTTATGTTCTTATCCCTTTTGCAACCAGTTGTTTTGAATTCAAAGACTTTATTTTACAATCTTTAGAAGTAAAAACAACTTCACACCCTTTGTCACAAACTTGACTGACACTTAGTAGATTATGTTTCAGACCATCTACAAACAACACATCTTGAGATTTTCCTTTTCCATTTCTCAGGCTTACCATTTTTTTACCTTTTATTTTTCCTTGTGCATTGTTTCCAAAAGTTACATTCCTTGATTTGTTTTCACTTAGAGTTAGAAAATTTCTTTTGTCTTTAGTCATATGTTTGGAACATCCACTGTCAATATACCAGAGATTATTTTGTCTTTGGGATGATAACACTAATCCACACTAGTCATCTTCTTTTTTCTTCCAAACCTTGAAATTTTCAACAACAGGATTCAAATCTAGCTTATAGTTCCTTAAGCGACAGTATGGAGCTTTATGTCCATAATTATGGCAGTCGTAACATTCTGGTTCATTGAATAACATATCATAATGATTGTTATGCTCATAATTGTTGTTATGTTTCACCTGTGTCCTTCTCCCAGTCATCACATGATTTATAGTCTATGATTGTTTGTTTCTTGGTTGTCTCAATCTTTGTGGTGGCAGATAATTATTCCTTGAATAACTTGATTGCTCATATCTAAATCTTAAAGAACAAGTTATAGCTTTATGACCAAAGTTAGAACAGAAAAAAAATATCCATAGAAAAATCCTTTGTACCTGGAAAAAGACTGTCTTCTTTGAGTGGGTCGATTTCTTCCATGCTAATAGTTTCTTTGATCTACAGATTCGGTTCTGGTACTTTTTCTTTCATTCCTTCTTGGTGGCTGATTTTCTTTCTTTGTTTCTGCAAAGTGGTTGTTGTCAATGATTGTAGATTTGACAAACTTGATGGGTTCTATATTACTTGGATGATCACTACTTGATCCTTCTTCATAGCCCAAGCCAAGTTTCAACTTTGGATTCCTTTGCTGATTTAGAATGGAAGTTAATTCTTCTGAGGCTTTAATACTTGACATATTTTGGTGATACAATGCCTTAAACTTCTCCATTTCTTTTCTGGTTTTTATTATCTCTTCTTCTAAGGCTTCACACCTCACTTTCTTATCTGATAACTATTGTTTCATAATTTCTTCTATTTTATTTGCCTCTTCTAACTCCACTTTTAGTAGAGCAAAGTCTTCATCAGGTTTTTTATCATTCATTTTAAACTGCATCAACAACCGTTTTTGTTTTCTCTTCTTACATCCGAGTCTGTCAATTTCTTCCAAAGCACTGGTTAATTCACCTTCCATATCCACCACAATTTCTTCATCATCCATTTCACCTCCTAATTATTCATCATCAAGATTTCCCATAGCCATAAGAATAAAATCATTCACTTTGTATTCACAGGATGAATCACTATCTACGTCTTCCGAGGAGTCATCATTGTTTGCACACAAACTTTTCTTTTTACTATATTTCTTAAATTTGTATTTCCTTTCATCATCAGAGTTATGGTCCTTTTTCTGGTGAGGTCACTTAGATGCAAAATGACCTATCTTACCACAGTTAAAACATTTGAAGGGGATATTGCCTTGATATTTTCCTGATCCTTTCTTTAACCTTCTCACAAATTTTGCCTCAATATCATCTAATTCTGAATCAATATTCTTGTCTTATTTAAACAATGATTCTCTAGTGATGGATTTATCTTTGCTAATTCTCATTTCATATGCAGTTAGAGTTCCTAGGATTTGATCAATAGTCAGAGTTTTAAGATCGTTTAGTTCTTCTATTGGAGAGACTTTTGGATTAAATTTATCAAGCAGAGATCTTAAAATCTTCTGAACTAAAAATGATTCTTCAATTTTCTCACCAAGACCCTTCATGGAATTCACAAGATCTTCAACTCTTAGAAAATATTTTCTGACTATTTCATATTCATTCATCTTTAGTTGTTCAAATTTCAATCTATATGTTTGAAGTTTGGCATCTTTTACTTTCTCATTTCCTTCATAAATGCTAATAAGTTTATCCCACATTGCTTTGGTAGTTTCAAGATGCATCACCTTTACACACTCAGCTTCAGCAAGTCCATTCAAGATAGCATTCATTCCCTTAGAATTAAAGCTAAATTCTAACTTATCATCCTTGGAATCTAGCACAACAAGCTTTACATATCCAGTCTCTACTACATCCCAAACATCAACACCTAAGGCCATTAAGTATGTTCTCATTCTAATCTTCCAGAAGGAAACAATTGTTCCATCAAAGAGAGGAGGCTTATTGGCTGAAGTCCCTTCATGACCTGTCATGTGTAAGCTTATATATCTACCTTTAAATAAAGGAACCTGATATGATACCAATTGTTGAAAATACTAAGACAATTGAGAGGGGGGGGGGGGTTGAATTAGTTGTTACTGTGCTTAAACAATCTATGACTATTCAAACAATTTTTAATCTCTTCCAAGTGACCATCAATATTATACAACATATGAACAACATGAATAATGAACATCAGTCACACATAAGATATACACAGAGACATATTTTCATGAGGAAGCCCATAAAGGTAGGAAACCTCTTCGTCTTCAAATGATAGGTAGTCTTTTAAGTTCTATACATCATCTATGTTTTAGCACCAACTCAAAGTGAGGCTTCTACCTCTATTTTACAAGCTCCAACTTGTTGAGAGCACCAAATCTATGGTTTCTCTAGCACCCACTAGAAGGAAGAATCAACTCCCTAAATGTTCCAATACCAAATGGAATTATACAAGCACCAACTTGCATACAAAAAGCTTTGTGTTTTCCCGAGCACCACCCTGCCACCCTATTTTCTAGCCACAACTAGATGGAAGATACAACTATCAATATTCAAGCGCCAACTTGAATATCAAAGGACCACAATCCTCCCTAGCACCACCCTACCTCCCTGGTTAATAATAAATGATTGAATAACAAACAATACAGGTGTCTCACTTCTTACCCCTTCTTCTTTGTTCTGCAATTTTTCTCTGCTTCTATCTGTTCTGCAATTCTGCTCTGCTTCAAATTGTTTTGCAATTATGCTCTTTCTTATATGTTTTTAGCATCTGTTTCACATTTCTGATTTTCTACCTTTCTTACAGTTCAACTCCTTCTTCACTCAGAACAGCTAACCCCGCACAATCATGGCCTCTCCATTTTTATGCCCACTCCCTCTTCAGTTACACCTCGAATCTCCTAGGGAAAAAAAATGCCTCAACAACTGAATTGACAACCATTCAAGAATAATGATTCAGTTTAGCTAACTGAATCGTAATTGAACAATTAATCATGAAGAGAATCCCTTCGATCATCTTTTCAAGTATCCAACATCGTTGGATTACAAGCGCAGGGTATCGTGTTGATTTCATGATTTCGCATTTCGGTAATCTTGTGATGGGATTTCTCGACACTCCATGTCACAATCTCTGAACCTCCAAAAAGAAAGGAGCTTAGCTAGACTAGGTCCTTCCCTTCTCGTGACCATCGTCGGTGACCTAGTGCTTATCCACAAAGCGCTTCATGATTCGCAACTTTGGGGCGCCTGTGATGAAGAATCTTGATTCTTTATGTCGTGATCACCAAAATGGAGCTACGTTAGACTGGCTCCTTCCCTTCTCGTGACCATCAACAATGACTAGGCACTTATTCAAAAAGTTCTCTTCGTGATTCAAAAGTTTTGTCGTGAGTCTCCTTGACTCCTCCAACTCCCGGTATCCGAAACTCTGAAATGGAGCCAGAGCAACGGTCCACACTCTCCCTTTGATCGATGGCTCAGATTAGGTCACGGTTTCACACACCACAAGTTTCCACACCATGCTCTATTGACTCCTCCAATGTGAAAGTCAAGGAAATTCTAATCGCTCTCCACGTGTTCTCCTTGACGATGGGCGATCCTCCTGCTTTTGAGACTTTGTAAGCCCGATTCATCTTGTACTTAAATATCATGCTCCTTCTGGATCCAATGATGGTCGGTCCTCACCCTTAGATCCAACATCTGAGATTTTTTCTCCTCTTTTGTGCGTTCCTCCTATCTGTACTCAGATCTGATGGTCATCAGGAATTCTGAGTTGGTGATCCAATGAACATTGTTGATCTTCACTGTTAATCTTGTCATGCCATCATTGTTTTGTTGTTGATTGTGTTGATCTCACCATCAATTTGTTTCATTTCTGATCGTGTTGATCTCATCATCAATGACAAACACATTGCCTACATCTTCTGTTTATAAAAATGCCAACAGGTGTTAGTCCCTAAAGTTGCACTTGACTGTGAGAGGGAAAGTTAGGGAATCATCAGGTTATTGCAATGGTATTTTAAGGGTTTTATGAATAGGGGTTTTTAGAAAATGGTTGAAAGTTGGTTCAAGGATTCAAATAAACATATAAATCAATGTAAAAGAAATAAAACATCCCACTGATTTAGTAAATGGTAGTCACCTTAATAGATCTGATAATAATGTAAATAAAGAAGGGAATATATGAGAGTATCTAGTTTGTCAAATCCATATATATTTCTTATTTCAAACTATCATTGAGAAAAAAGAACATGTACTTGAAGGAAATCTTGATAATAAACAAAAACAATAAATTTTTCATTGTGTTACTTAAGATCAATAAATCAAATGCATTGCAACAGAATAAATGAATTCAAGTAAGAAAATAAATAGAATAAGATACGAAAGACGATTTGACCATCAACATGCCTTTTCCATTTAGTATCAATATGGAATATAAATTTTCTTACAATGGATTTTTAAAAAATAGGTCCATGAATGCCCAACTTATCGACCCTCATACAATCTTTCTTGTGTCTATTTAAAGTACATAGAATATTCCTGTAGATCCTATTTTCTAGTTTACAATTGTTTAATAGGATCTTGTCAATGCCTATTTCCTAGAAAAATTAGCTCAAACGAGAACTTATAATGCCTATATAGTTGAAGGCTCAACAACCAATCCAAATATAGATTAGGAAATAGCTTTACAAAAATTAGAAAATCCCACAAAAATTGGAACCCTATCTTGCTGAGTTATTCCATCCGAGATATCAAAAGTTTCATTTGATCCCAACACTAGGAATCAAATTGTTCATCTTTGCTTCCTGAGTAATAGCATCAAACAATCAAAACTGAAGAAAAATTCTTCATGAACCATCATGGTATAATGGCAGCACTAGCCCTGGGATCTCTTTGTTTAAGCTTGGTTGTTAACACAACATTATGCCAATATAGCCTGAAATTGGATTCTGTTACCTCTTTACGAAATGTCTTTTGTTCTTTTCTTTTCCTTTTAAAATCATGTATATTTTCTTGTTGTTTGGCATTCCATTTCTCAATCAATTCTTTCTCTTTCTTCAATTTCTTTATCATACTTTGGAGCTCCTTTACTTTGTCTTTTTCCTTCCTTTCTTTCACTTTAAATTCTAGATATTCCTCTACAAGGGTAGGTAAATTTAGATGTATAACAGCTTGAGGTTTTCTTAATTTAATCACATATTTTGAAGATAGTCCAGAACTAAGATCTTCATCCTAAGTGCTATCAGAATCTATGGTTTCTAGAAGGTCTTTCATATGGTTTGGTTCTGCAAAAAGATCATCTTTGTCATCATAAACTGCATTTGTACCCTTAAACATAGATTCATATACTGGAGCTGATTTTTTACTTTCTATGGTCATGGGTCTTCTGGAGTAATGTGCAATCTTCTTTCCGTTTTCTTGTTTCTTCTTCAAGTCTTCAGATTCTTTCCATGTTCTGTGTAAAGAAGATGCCACTACCTATTTTTTGATCCTTTCTTAGAATCCTCTGAATTATCCTATATAATTATAACATTCTCCTTCCTGATGGAAGGATGAAACATTGCTTTTTAATTCAGTCTAAATTTATTGACGACTCTGGTGGAATTCCTCCTAGGGAATTTAGGTACAGGTGTTTTATTTTTTCTCTTTTGTTTACCCTTTGCATTCTTCTTACCTGTAGATTGTTGTTTCTGTTTGACTGGAGTCTGAACTGGGCTTGTAGTGTAATCCTCATATTCATCAATTTCCATCTTTATATCTGGATTAGGATATATGTCAATTTCTTCATTCATTTTAGGCTTCTTAGCTCGACTAGTAGTACCTTTCTCATTATCTTCACCTACAGGAAAATCACCAATTGCTTGTTAGGTTTGCATTTTTCTCTTGCTAGCCCGATTTACCCTAGTTGCAAGTGACTCTTCATTTATTAAGACTTCAGTGGCTTGAGGAGTCAGTTTCTATTTGGCTGGTTTCTTCCCCTTGACAGTTTTGGATTTAGTTGACTGTGAATTTGGTTTTAAGGACTGAATTAACAAATCCCAATATCTCTGGAATTCATTTAAGGAGAAGACTACTAATGTGCTAATCAAACCCTGATGAAAGAGACTGCTTGTTGTTGTAGACAGATGGTATTCGACGCTCTTAGACATCTTGGATAAACATTTAACAAAAAATAGGGTAAGTTAATAGGGTAATCACCATTTATATGAATCAACAGTCTGATATGATAGAGATAAACCAAGGAAAACCTATCTTCACATGTAATGTACATGTGGATAACTAATAAGGCAGTGTGCCATTCTTTCCTTACCCAACTGTGTGGTATTCCCTTGCTCTAGTTAGGGTTTTGCTTCTTTGGAATTAGAAATTGATTTACAAACTCCATGAACACATTATCCTTCTTCCACCATATTTCCCCATACACTGGAAATCTGCAGGCTTTATCAATAGAATGTTCAGTCGCATGCATCAGAAGTTTTCCAACCATAGATTTGAAGCCATCGAAATTGTGTGCAAACGTCATCGAGATCAGTTTGTCATGCCCCTGGAACGTTGAGAAAAATTCGAACCAACCAACATCCTTGAATTTCTACACCATCTAAGGGAATGCTTCAATCAATTTGGTGCCTTTAGGCTCTAGTCTGATTATCTGGCCACTCTTTTTGGGTGCCATACCGTTGATATGATCCTGTAAACAAATCTGAGAAGATCGATGGTTGAATCTTCAATTCCCGTGGGCTATTAAGAACTAGAAGTTATATCTTTGTCTACAATCCCTGCATAAAATAACTTACATACTAAAATAGAAAGGTGATGATTTCATTCATGATAATCAGACGTGTATATTTGGTGCAAGTATGGCAAGAACAACTCAATCCTTCATATATAGTTGTTATGATAAAATTAGCAACCCGAAATAGATCATAAAGAGGCATGCAGATCCTCTAATCATGATTTGAAATGTCGTGACACGATCTGGGCAGGGTGGTGCATCCAAAACAATGATTATTCCCAGTGCTGGAGGAATAGCACTATTCCTGTAGCACCTTTTCTAACTTGGAAAAATTTGAAAATTCAAATAATGAATCGACAAATGATGTGACAAAAAATTATCATATCAAATGTTAATCTTTAAAATCCTCAAAAATCATTTAAAAAGTGTAATAAAGATTGAAAAATAATCTTTCAAGCCAAGGGGTAAAAAAAAAGTTTTGAAAGAAAATCATAAAAAAGGAGAGGACGGGAACTAGGGACACTCACTCAATCAAAAACAAAGTTAGAGACTAACAATGGCTCCTTTTGGGGATAAAGTTTCATGATGAAGCTTTAAGAACTGTTGACCATTTCCTTCATATCCTTCTGATTCTCTTTATTTCCCTGTTTTTTCATCCTTTATTTAAAACCAAAAACTATAAAGAAACAATTCCATTGGGTATATGGAGTCTTTATTTGGGTTCAAAAAGTAAAACCTATTGTACAAACTGAACTTTCTCACTGATCTTAAATGAAATAATTCTTCAAGAATCTCCCATTTATCGGGCCTCCTAAAATCTCAGTATTATCCAATTTATGTAAGAGAAAGGTATTGTTGTTCATGACCCTGGCTATTTTGAAAGGACCATACCATAAGTTGACAAACTTACCATGTTTAGATTTGTCCTCTCTTCTAGCATCCCATCTCAATACATGATCTCCCTCTTTGAAAATATCCTTCTTTTTTTTCTTATCAAAAGTTTCTTTGACTTTTCTCGGATGAATAACAACTTTTGCATCCATCTTTTCTCTAGCCCGTTGAACCTCTATCATTTGGAAAACTCTCCTTTGGATGTCATTGTGTTCTTCTAACTCCTCTTGCAGAAATTTAAGAATAGGTAAACCAATTGAGTTCGAAAAACATCCTATGTTCCATACACCATTTGGAAAGGCAAAGTTCCAATATATTTTTTATTAGTGATCTGATTAGCCCATAAGGAAAATTTTAACTTGGAATCCCATGACCTTTTGTTTTTTGTAAGTAGTTTTTTTATAATCCTTATGAGGCTTTTATTAGATGATTCTAATAATCCATTTCCTTGGGGATAGTAAGGAGCAGAGTAGACCAATTTGATGTTATACTTATTGCAAAAATCAATCATTGAGTTTGATTTGAAAGATTGAGCATTGTCAATGACTAACTTCTTAGGACAACCAAATCTAGAAAAAATATGCCCTTAAAGAAATTCCATGATTACCTTATTTGTTGCATTCTGAGTTGGAATTGATTCAATCCACTTGGTAAAGTAATCTGTGGTTTTAAGTATCCATTTATGTTGTCCAGAAGATGAAGGATTTATTTCTCCAATAAAATCTAGGCCCCACTGTTGAAAAGGTCCATGAGCAATTATGGGTTTTAAAGGAAGAGACATAATTTTTTGTTTTCCTGCAAACTTTTGACGTGGTTCACATGCCCTCACCTGAAAAAATATGTCAGAAAACAATACAGACCAATAATAGCTTGCTCTTAGAATTTTGAAAGAAGTAGTTTTCCAGTGATGATGTCCCCCACAAACACCTTGGTGTAAATCACATAAAATATGGTTTGCCTCTTCTTCATCAACACACCTTAACAGAATTCCATTAGGATCTTTCCAAAACAAGATTTGATCAATAATGAAATATTTCACTGATTTCAATTTAAGTGATCTGAACTTGGATTTATCCAAATAAGGAGGAGAGTGAATATTTAGCAGAAAAAAGACAATATATTTGTACCATGTTGAGGAAAAATATTTGTTACTTACCTGTGAGCCATTTTCCTCAATCTGAAATGATGATTTCTATGACTTGTTGGAGAAATGATATAATCCAATTGCTTTTCAATTTGACTCTATCATAAATTTGGAAATGCCTTGTCCTTTTATTAACTGAGTGGGATTTATAGTCAGATTTTATTCCATAATTTTAGTTATCCACTTTCCCCTCTTTCCTTCACAATCAGGTTGAACCAAAATTTCTTTAACTGCACTACATGGAACATATGCAGTAATCTCAAATTGTTGAACATATACCCTGAAAGATTTTAAATCCTTTACCAGAGCATATTCTTGTTTCTCCATAATATCATGTTTTAGTTCAGAAACTCTGAGAGTTTTGCTGAAAAAAGAGACAACTTGCTCATACCCCTGATCATTTCTTTGTAAAAGAACAACAACTATAGTGTTTTAAGAAGAAAATGAAAAAATCATAAACTACTTAGAGTAATTAGGGTTGATGAGGACAAGTGCTTGGATAAGAGACTGCTTAATTTTTTCAAATGATTCTTTATCTTTTGGTATCCATTTTATTTCTACATACTTATTTAAAATATCAGTAATGTACTTGATGATTTATGCAAAATTTGGTATAAATCTCCTTAAAACATTAATTTTATGAAGGATTGGATAGACTTCTTGTTTCTCAGAATGTCTATCTACTGAATGGCCTTTATTCTTTCAAGATCTATCTTGATTCCTTCTGGTGAAACAATATGTCCTAAAACTTTTCCTTCTTCCATGGAAAAATGAGATATTTTAGGATTTAATGATATACCATACCTCCTACATTTTTGAAATGTCTTCTTCAAATGTTGCAAGTGTTCTTCATCAGAGGTTGAAAATACAGTAATATCATCAAGATAAATAACCATAAATCTGCCTTTCTCACCCGCATATGCAATATTCATAACTCTCTGAAATGTTGCTCCTGCATTCATTAATCCAAAAGGCATCTTTTCATACATGAAAGTGCCCCAAGGAGTGGTAAAATTTGTTTTATTCTTATCTTCCTCCATTACTGATATCTGATTATACCCTGAATATCCATCAAGCATAGATATCCTCTTTTCCCTTACTACTCTTTGTAAAATATGATCCATTTTAGGCAATGGGTAATTGTCCTTTAAAGAACATATGTTCATATTTATGAACTCTACACACAGCCTTATCTCTCCATTCTTTTTCTTGACAGGTACTAAATTAGCTACCCACTCTGAGTATCTCAGTGGTACTATAATTTTAGAATCCAACAACCTTTTCAGTTCTTTTTCTATTATAGGTAGCAACAATGGAGTGAATTGTCTAGATTTTTGCTTAAAAGGTTTGGATGTGGGATTTAAAGGAATCTTGTGCTTCATAATATTTATATAGAAAATCTTTAGGTCTTGAAAAGACCAGGAAAATACATCGGAATACTGTTTCATCAAATTGACATACTTGTCTCTCTATTTTTTCTGACAGTTTTCTGGATAATTTCACCATCCTAGGATTTGAATCTGAACTTCTGTCATAGTCTATCACATCAGTCTCTTATGTTTGAATAAAAAAAAATCTTGAAACATCATTGTGGTCAAATAATATCTCAAGTGGAACCAAACCCTTAGGAATATGATTTGTTTTCAATTCAATAATTTTGTGACCAACAACACTGTCTTGAAGGACATTTGCAGCATGAACTTCCACATCATCATTTTCAGTAGCCTAATCTATTGAAATATTAGAAAACTCATCAATGGTATCTAAGAACCTTTGAATATCCTGGTCATATTTAAAAACTTGCCAATTTTTTATGTTATTTGTTATTGAGGGTCTGTGTCTTACCTCAATCTCAAATTTTAATTTGGGAAAAATTGGAGTTTTGAAATTAATGGATGCAAGTGCTAAAGAATTTTCCTGTTGATTCAAATTCATGTGTACAAAAGTGATATTGAAGGCTAGGAATAAATTATCAACATAATCCCACACCTCATTCCTACACCTCTTTAACCTCTATTGTTTGGTATGATAAATTTTTTTGATCTGATGGATGATAAGTTCTGAATCTCCAAAAACATAAATTTTATCTATGCCCATATTTTTAGCAGCTTTCAATCCTAACATCACAGCTTCATATTCATTGATGGTGTTGGTTGTATCAAATTCCAATTTGTATGACAGAGGAATAACTTCTTTGGTAGGAGAAATGAAAACAATCCCAGCCCCATATCCTTCTTTTGAACAAGCCCCGTCAAAGAACATTTTCCAGACTAAATTTTTTGCATTGTCTTCAACTGTAGGTGTTATTTTTATAACTCTTTCTTCAGCTATCTGATCACCAATGTGAAAAATAGAAGATCCAAGTTCATCTTCTACATCATATATGGGATGATTACTAGGATTTTCATGATCACTTACCAAGTAAGCCAACCTTACTTCCCTGTACACTCTCCAATGTTCTCCACCAAACACGGGTATGAGAGCATAACTGAGATCCATTTGTAGTGTGCCTCCCACTTTTTTATCCCATGACCTTGACAAAAGTATCCCAAATTTAGAAGGTATGTCAGCCATAATTACATCCAACACCACACTTTTCATAGGTAACTGAGATAAAGTAATAACCATGTATTTAATGACTCCCAGACAATTAACTTTTCTAGAGTCAAATGAATAAAGGTCTAGATAAGGATTAGTGATGTCTAAACCTAATTCATCCATTACCACTTTTGGCATGACATTGTGTGAAGCTCATGAATCCATTAAACAGTTATGCAATATTTGTCATGAATGTTCAGATATATATAGAAAGGAGGGGAAGCATCAATCATGTCTTCAATATGAGTTCCAATGGTTATAGCATGGTTTTCATCTTCAAGATGTATAGTATCTGAAAAAGTGACATGAGGAGGGGGGATGCAATGCTTTGAGAACATATTTTCTAAAAGGATCTGTTTTCATCAATTCTACCAGAGGTATGGGGATTTTAATATTATTAATTTCATTCTCCAAAATGAAAGAAGAAACATGATTCTTGGTTTCCTTTACCTTTGTAGTACTAACCTTGATAGGTTTCTTTAGTTGTCGATCATTTTTAACCCCAGAACTTTCTTTACTGAGTCCTAATTTAACTAGATTTAGCCTTCTTGGTTGAAATAGGTATATCCACTTTGGGTGTGTTTGATATGGACCTAAGATAATATTTTTTCCTTTTAGGTTCCTTCTGTATAATTTCATCAGCATCACCTTCTTCAAACTGATTTAATATAAGAGCATCTTCATAATCTTGTTGTGTTAAATGAGTAGGAGACAATTATGTATCATTTAAATGCACCATAGGATCATGTTCAGTGTCATCCACTTCTTCAAATTCTTCCACTGCATTTTTTCGAAAAGAAGTAAAAACTTTCTAATATTCTTGATTTCTCCTTTCTCTGGGTAAGATTTGAGGTACCTTGTTAGGCCTCCTAAATTGGTTAAGATTTCTGTATCCACCTTCATGTGTAGGTCTGCTAGCATTTATTTGTTTCCATATTCATCCTTTCCATTTTATATGTCAAGGTTTTCAACATTTTGGCCATTTCATCCATCTTAGAATTATATGTTGTATGAGAAGAAGAAGGGAGTTCTTCTTTCTATTTTTTCATGTCTCTATCACCCCTGGACTTCAACTTCTTTGTTGCTAGTATGTTGGATTCTACCTCAATGGTTTCTTCCTGCATCTGACTCAGAGTAGAATACCTCCTTTATCTCAACAATAGAGAAAAATCAACATCAAAGGATTTAGCAAAAGTAATTTTGGTTGATGTTTTTGTAGGCTTGATTTGATATGGAATTTTACTATACATTTTATTAAACCTTTTAGTAAAATCAAATATAGATTCTCCTTGTTTTCTTTTCAAAGCACCAAATTCAGTGATGTAATATAAGTAGTCTTTCTTATCCCCCCAGTGTCTTAAAAATGTATCATCTAGTGCATCAATATCAGAAATTGAATTTGGAGGCAGGATTCTAAACCATTTCCTTGCCTCACCATCTAAACTTTACACAAAAAGTCTCATCCAAACATCTGCATGCTCCACATTAAAATTATCTTCAAAACTATAGAAAGAGCTTAAGTGTTCTTCAGCAGTGACTTCTCCCTCTCCATTTAATCTTTTCAAATACTTCATATAATCATTAGGTGGGAAAGCATACAGGACTTGTGGCAGGTTTAGTGGTGCATATCTGGCTACAACAATTGCATCCATTCTATTTACAACCATATTTACCATAGTTGGTGTTTGGACTGTAGGAGTGAGCAAAGTTGGTGATGTAGAAAGAGAGACAGTTCCTTGAGTGGAGCAACTTAACCGAGTTGATATAAGTCTTTGATCTTCAAAAAACAAAGGTTTCTTTTATGGACCAGAGTAGGTTGATGGTTCCAGAAAAAGAGGGTTTTCAAAGGAATAATAACATGGTTTATTCTCTTCAGAAGAAAAGGACTGAGGTGATGATGAGAGTGTATCTGGTTCACCTTTAATATCTTTGGTAAGATCTCTCAAATATTCAGCTACATATAAAGTATTTGTTTTTTCTTCTTCAATGAGCTCAACAAACAATTTGCATTGATTTAAATTCAGTTCTGAGATAGTTGAAGGAAAATAAACAGTAACAGGCTCAACAATAGGCTTTGTTTCAATCTTAGGAATCACATCTTCAATTTGTGTGAGTTTGACAGTTTTAGAAGAGTATCCTTGAGTATTCGTAGAAGACAATTTTCCTTTTGAAAGAGAGGACTTTCCAGAAGTGATTTTATGTTTTCTCAATAGCTTTTCAGGATTTGGAACTGCTGCAACAGGCTTGGGATCTGGTTTTTTTTTGGTAACTTGTTTCTTTGTAGAGGATGAGGAAGTTGGAGGAATTTTAGGTCCTTTGACTTCTCTTTTAGGCGACAGAATTACCACAGAGGAGTCATCAGGTGAAAAATACACAGTCTCATGTAAATGTCCAAAATCGTGTCCACCATCAAGATTTGGGTCTGATCTTGTCATTCTCCCAAAGAAAATATATTCATTCCTTCACCCCTGACAACGACGCCAAAATATGTTAGTCCCTAAAGTTGCACTTGAATGTGAGAGGGAAATCTAGGGCATCATTAGGTTATTGCAATGGTATTTTAAGGTTTTTATGAATAATTTTTTTTTAGAAAATGGTTGAAAGTTGGTTGAAGGATTCAAATAAACATATAACTCAATGTAACAGAAATAAACCATCCCACTGATTTATTAAATGGTAGTCAACTTAATAGATCAGATAATAATGTAAATAAAGAAGGGAATATATTTGAGTATCTAGTTTTTCAACTCCATATATATTTCTTATTTCAAAATATCATTAAGAAACAAGAACATGTACTTGAAGGAAATCTTGATAATAAACAAAAACAACAAAGTTTTCACTGTGTTACTTAAGATCAAGAAATCAAATGCATTGCAATAGAATAAATGACTTCAAGTAATAAAAGAAATAGAATAAGATATGAAAGAGGATCTGACCACCAACATGAATTTTCCATTTAGTATCAATATGGAATATAAGCTGTCTTACTGTGGATTTTTACAAAATAGGTCCCTGAATGCCCAAATTATCGACCCTCATACAATCTTTCTTGTGTCTATTTAAAGTACCCAAAATATTCCTATAGATCCTATTTTCTAGTTTACAGTTTTGTAATAGGATCTTGTCAATGCATATTTCCTTAGAAAAATTAGCTCAAACAAGCACTTATAATTCCTATATAGTAGAAGGCTCAACAACCAATCCAAATATAGATTAGGAAATAGCCTTACAAAAACAGGAAAATCCCACAAAAATTGGAACCCTATCTTGTTGAGTTATTCCATCCGAGATATCAAAAGTTTCATTTCATCCTAGCACTAGGAATCAAATCGGTCATCTTTACTTCTTGAGTAATAGTATCGAACAATAAAAAATGAAGAAAAATTCTTCATGAACCATCATGGTATAGTGAATTCACTAGCCCTGGTGTCTCTCTGTTTAAGCTTGGTTATTAACACTACATTATGCCAATATAGCTTGAAATTGGATTCTCTTACCTCTTTAAGTAATGCCTTATGTTCTTTTCTTTTCCTTTTAAAATATTGCATGTTTTCTTGTTGTTTGGAATTCCATTGCTCAACCAAAGCTTTATCTTTCTTCAATTTCTTTATCATACTCTGCTTTTATTAAGACTCGGGCTGGCAAGAGAAAAAAGCAAAGCTTTATCTTTCTTCAATTTCTTTATCATACTCTTCTTTTATTAAGACTTTGATGGCTTGAGGAGTCTGTTTATGTTTGGTTGGTTTCTTCCCCTTGATAGTTTTGAATTTATTTGATGGTAAATTCAGTTTTAAGGACTGGATTAACCAATCCCAAGATCTCTGGACTTCATTTAAGGAGAAGACTACTAATGTTTTAATCAAACCCTGATGAAAGAGACTTATTTTTGTTGTAGCTGTTAACTCCCAAAGTAAAACCGTTCTTTCGGTTGAACTTTGTAGAGGATATCTTAGCTATTGGTCGCATGCTTAAGCTAGTTTAGTGTTTTCATAGTTCAAGAAAATGTTTGATATTTGGTTTTGTCAAGAGATTGGAAAAACAACAGCTTTCGGTGGTTTGGGCGAGCCCCCGGCGTGCTCATTAACCACCGAAAACGTTCAGTTTCGTCAACAAAGTGGTCGATTTAAAATGCAATCAACCACCGAAAAGAGTTAAACGAGCAAAAAGAAAGCTCGTGCTTTCGCACGAGCCATGTGTCAAAACGTTGCAATGATGGAAGTTTCAAACCACCGATAAGCTCGCGTTGGAGGACATGATGATCGTTCATGGTTTCGACCGAAAGGTTCCAAATTTCGGCGCATTATCCTTAGCACGTCATCTCCAAATCAAACCAAGTGATGACAGTCAGTCACGGTCGCACGGAGTTTCATTCCGTCTCAGCAATAGATACGTTCATGATTAATTGACAGGTTATGTGTTCAGTTTAAAACTCCAAACGTCATATAGAGCCCGGAGATCGTTGAAGATATTTGCCAAAATCGTGATTTTCCAGCAAGTCGTGATCTCCAAATCTCAGTTCCTCCATTCGGGCGATTGGAATGTGGTCTCCAAATTCAAGCAGGGAGCTCAAGCCGAGTAATGCGGAGTGGGTTATCGGGTAAGCTGTAAACCTTTCTCTGTTAAAAAATTTCAGGAATTCATTTGCCCCAAAAAGGTCGAAATTTCGGTTTTCCCTTCCTAACTGTCACATAGCTGTGGGTCGGTATTTCCACACATTTTTGGTCTGTAATTCCTGTTCTGTAAAAACTCCATAGATGTTTTTCCCCGAAAATTTGAAGATTCGATGCCCCTGTCAGTCTGTCATTCGAATGTCTGCCGAATCTCCAATACATTTGTAAAAACCTTATACCCTGTCCAATCATTCAACAGTCTGCTTGCAAGTAACATTAACCATATCCTTAGCTTCAGGAACCCCTGTTCGGATACTTGGTTGGTCATAGTTCCAGACACAGTCCACTCTCAGTCATGTCAAGGTCCGGTCCTGCATTAAGATCAGAGGCAGATGGGATGTGGTACTTCGAAGAACATCCCGAAGTGGCAGAATGCTTCAAACAGGTTGGCATCTTCTCATATTGTGAGAGGTTAACGACCTTTCATCAACAGATCGCTGAGGCATTTTCCCTTTCATATGATGGCAGAGTTGCTAAAATCGGCAGAGAAGAATTTATCATAGATGAGGCCTCCATTGCAGAATATACAGAATTATCTAGGACAGGTAGCTGCTGGTTTAAGACTTCTTTGCATTCAAACGTTGAGTTCAGGTCCTACCTGTTGCCAGTCCACAAAACTCTAACATGGAAAAAAGACATTCCCTTATCCTACCTGGAGCCAAAATGGCAAACTCTTCTAAAGGCAATACTGGTATATATTACTTGTGAGGGACGTTATAATAGAGTTTTATATTATCATTTTAAATTATTAAATCACTTCACTGGCAGGGAACCATTGAACATACCCTAATTTTTTCATAAGACCTTGACCAAAATGGCTAAGCAGGTGAAGACTCAGCCAGCTAAAGTGGCAAGCAAGATATCTCATCAAGGTTTAATTTGCCTCCTTGTCAAAGAAGGTTTACACAGAAAGAAAATAAGTTGGAGTCACTTTTTGTTTTGGAACGAATTCCAAACTGATAAACCTCCAGAGAGGAAAACAAAAAGGTCCAGAAACAGGAACCCTCCTACTGATCACAGAAGAAGAAAGGGAATTTCTATGCCCAGGGAGGCTATTAAGGYAGCACCYAGTAAACAGARAGAAACTAGAAAGAAATTGMAGCTTGAAGACAGAAACCCTGTCACAACAAAAAATCCACTCAACCTACCCTACAGTGATTCAGATTCGGAGCAGGAAGTGTCAAAGTCACAGGATACTTTGCAGCCTAAACATGAGGCAAAATTGAAAATGGACATACCTCCAACGATGCATCCAGAAACACATATGCTGCCAAAGGCAGAGGCCTCATCTAGAAAGCCTCAGAGAGGCAAGACCAGGAAAATAAATAATCTCTTGAAAGAAATTTATGAAATGGAGGTACTTGAATGAGTAATTAAAAAATCAAATGTAGATCTAACGCAGAAGGTTGCTGAGTTGTTCAAAGAAAATGAAATTCTTGAACAGAAACACAATTCCATCAAAGAGAGGAACAGAGAACTGATTAGGGAAAACATGAAATTCTACAGGCAGTTAACAGAGTTAAGACTTAAGCTGAAGAAATTTGAATCTGCAGAAGAGGAGCAAACAGGGTTAGATACATTAGCCAATCTTGCCACCACTATCATAGATGTGACAGACACTCCAGCAAAGCCAACACAGGTTCGAAAGTCTACACGGATAAAGGCCACAGCATCTAAGAAATCATGAACAATGAAGGAAGTTTCAGAATGATCATTTTTGAAATTTTGAAGAATTTTCAAAATGCAATTTTCGGTGGTTTAGGCGAGCCATACTGAGCTCATTAACCACCAAAACAGACACTTTTGGTGGATAAGCTACCCGAAAAATGTGCCAGTCAACCACCGAAAGTGACTGTGTGAAGAATTTGAGCAAGTTTTTGCACAGGTCGAAGATTTTCAAGATGAAATGATATGGAACCTTTTCCAATAGGTGTCTTATGAATTATCTCACTCATTCCAGCATCTATTTTTGGTCTATGATGAAGAAAAGAACGATTTCAAAGGTAGAAGGGTAATTTCTTTTGAACTAAAAGATAGGGTATCCTGCCAGCTCAATCAATTCGACTCGGCTTCAGCAGAAGAAGAGAACTTTAGCCTTGGAAGGCTGTCTCCACATCATCAACATGCAACAAGAGGAAAATCAGAGATCTACCACTTTTTGAGGAAATATTCCTTGTATCTTGCAAACAGTTTTACTTTCT
>JASDQU010013173.1:189145-213801 GCA_032191745.1 Picea mariana
CAATTCCATCAAAGAGAGGAACAGAGAACTGATTAGGGAAAACATGAAATTGTACAGGCAGTTAAGAGAGTTAAGACTTAAGCTGAAGAAATTTGAATCTGCAGAAGAGGAGCAAACAGGGTTAGATACATTAGCCAATCTTTCCACCACTATCATAGATGTGACAGACTCTCCAACAAAGCCAACACAGGTTCAAAAGTCTACACGGATAAAGGCCACAGCATCTAAGAAAGCATGAACAATGAAGGAAGTTTCAGAATGATCATTTTTGAAATTTTGAAGAATTTTCAAAATGCAATTTTCGGTGGTTTAGGCGAGCCATACTGAGCTCATTAACCACCAAAACAGACACTTTCGGTGGATAAGCTACCCGAAAAATGTGCCAGTCAACCACCGAAAGTGACTGTGTGCAGAATTTGAGAAAGTTTTTGCACAGGTCGAAGATTTTCAAGATGAAATGATATGGAACCTTTTCCAATAGGTGTCTTATGAATTATCTCACTCATTCCAGCATCTATTTTTGGTCTATGATGAAGAAAAGAACGATTTCAAAGGTAGAAGGGTAATTTCTTTTGAACTAAAAGACAGGGTATCCTGCCAGCTCAATCAATTCGACTCGGCTCCAGCAGAAAAAGAGAACTTTAGCCTTGGAAGGCTGTCTCCACATCATCAACATGCAACAAGAGGAAAATCAGAGATCTACCACTTTTTGAGGAAATATTCCTTGTATCTTGCAAACAATTTTACTTTCTATTTTTAGAAGATCTGATCCATGTTTTTAGGATCAGATGGTTGTTTTGTAATCTTATAAATATCAGAACAAAACATGAACCTAGGGTTCGATTCTGGAGAGAATTTGGCCTATGTACTGATTTCTTATTCTAATACAATCACAGTCTTCTTTTGCTATTGTCATCAGACTTTTCATACATCTTTCTATTCTGTATTTTGTTTAAGTTTAGTTCAGCTTTATGCTCATGAACTTGAATGAAAGAATTCTTTGTTGTTTAGTATGACCCTGCATTCCAATGTACTTGGTAATATGACCCTGCATTCCACATGTATTTGGTTATCTGAATAGTATTCTTCATACCTTTCTTGTTATATTTCATCTGATTGACAGTTTCTAAAAGCACTGGTTCATTAAGATATTCTGATAAGTAAATCTCTTCATTGTGCTTTATTGGTATCCCATTGATCCACCTACTGAAAAGTATAAAATTCTTAAGTTACCAGGCATACTTAGCTTACAACCCTAAGTAGTTCCCTAGAGTGATAACAGTAGCAGGATGGTATTGGACCCTCTTAGATATATTGGATAAACATTTTGACAGAAAATAGGGTAAGTTAAGAGGGTAATCACCATTTATATGAATCAACAGTCCGATATGATAGAGATAAACCAAGGAAAAATTTTCTTCACATGTAGTGTACCTGTGGATAATTAGCAAGGCAGTGTGCCATTATTTCCTTACCTAGTTGTGTAGTATTCCCTTGCTCCAATAGGGGTTTTTCTTCTCTGGAATTAGAAACTGATTTCCAAACTACATGACCACATTCTCCTTCTTCCACCATCTTTCCCCATACACTGGAAATCTAGAGGCTTTAGCAATAGAAAGTTCAGTCACATGCATCAGATGTTTTCCAACCACATATTCAAAGCCATCAAAATTCTGTGCAAATTCCATCGATATTTGATCTCCATGCCTCTATAAATTTTACTAAAAGTTGAACCAACTAGCATCCTTGAATTTTCGCGCCATTTGATGGAATGCTTCGAGCAATTCTCTGCCTTCAGGCTCTAGTCTTATTATCTGGCCACTCTTTTTGGGTGCCATAGCACTGATATGATCCTGTAAACAAATCTGAGAAGATTGATGGTTGAATATTCAATTCCCATGGGTTGTTAAGAACTAGAAGTTATCTCTTTGTCTACAATCCCTGCCTAAAATAACTGACATACTAAAATAGAAAGGTGATGATTTCATTAATGATAATCAGACATGTTGATTTGATTCAGGTATGTTGAGTACAGCTCAATCCTTCATATATAGTTGTTATCATAAAAACAACAACCCGAAATAGATCATAAAGAGGCATGCAAATCTTCTAATCATGATTTGAAATGTTATGACACGATCTGGGTAGGGTGGTGCATAAAAAACAATGATTATTTCTAGTGTTTTAGGAATATCACTATTCCTGTAGCTCCTTTTCTAACTTGGCAAACTTTGAAAATTCAAATAATGAATCAACAAATGATTTACAAAAAATTATCATATCAAATATTAATATTTAAAAACCTCAAAAATCATTTAAAAAGTGCAATAAAGATTGAAAAATAATCTTTCAAGACAAGAGGTAAAAACAAAGTTTTGACATAAAATCATAAAAATTGAGGGGATGGGAACTAGGGACACACTCAATCAAAAACAAAGTTAGATACTAACACTAGGAAAGGTATTCGGGTTCCATTAGTTAATTTAATTTCAAGTCTAGTATCACAATATGTGACTTCTCTGTTTATACATTTTGTCAATCTAGTCGACCAAATAATTTTGTATAATCATTCATGAAAGTCCCGTAACTTAGGACTATTGTCTACGCATATTAAAGTTCTATAATTTTAAGTACTTTGTTTACATAGTATCGATACCTTCTTGGATATAGACAATCGTTACTTGTATCTTTATTAAACTTGGTTTACTTAGTATCAAATTTGGACATATACAGTCATTGCTTATATATTTGTTAAACTCTGTTAACTTAGTATCAACTTTGGACATACACAGTCATTATTTATATATTTGTTAAACTATGTTAACTTAGTATTGATTCCTTTTGGATACTACAGTTATTATTTGTATCTTTGTTGAACTCTGTTTCCTAAATGCATGATTCTTAATCAAATACAACTCTTGTTTTTAATATCTAGGTTTTACTCATGATTTTTATGGGTTTGCTACTGGTAAGACAATTCTATCTATAGAGCTAGGAACATAATAACTATTTTTTTTCTTTGAATAGTCTTCCTACATGAAACTATGATATTGTTATAACCCTAAATTTCTCTACACATGAATACCTGGCTTTTGGCCCTCTTACTTGCAATTTTTGCCAAGCCATCACTCAGTTTCTCTTCTAAAAAATCAATTTTTGGAATATATATGTGCCTTGCACCAATACTTCCCACGTACGTATGCTTTATGCACCACTATAGCCCACATAAATATGCATGATGCACCACTACAACCCGTGCATACTTGCAAGAGTTGCAAAAAATAAAAACTTGCAAGGAATTCGTTGAGATTATGGGATATTGGGTAGTTTCCCAACTAATCTTCTGCCTATATCCTGTCACCCAATCGAATAACCATCCTTTTCCCATATAAAAGGAGGTGTTGGGGTCTCATTCCACATCTAGACATAAGAACGGTGAAAATCTTCCCGTTTCACATCCCCTCCTTGTCCCAAGCAATTGCAACCCTTTTGTGAGAATCGCATCAACATTCCCCAATTTGCCTTTCTTCCTCCATCAGAACCCATTTACTTCCCAAGAAGAAGGTTGAGAGGAAATTCCATACAAAGATGCACTTGGAGCTTGGTGAAGAGGAGCCCAGACTAGGTTCATGGAGTAGTATATGGCTTTGGTTGTAAGTGATCATTGTATTATCAATAAAAGAAGTACTTTTCCTATCCCAAATCATGGTGTATCAAATGTTTGCATTTGATTTATGTTTTTGATTCTAACATATAACCCTAATTTGTATATGAATTGCATGCTTGTATCTTTTTGTTTGTCTTTCTTTGAATGTAGGCCAACCTTGGGAGGAGGCGTGCAGTTAGTGTAGCTTTCAAGTGCAAGAGGATCATCACTAGACGTGGAGTAGAGGTATAGTTACCTGATCCTTCTCATTTTTCTTTTCTTGTATGAGTTTTGGGCATGTTTGGGGTAGTTAGAGAAGTAGGAGACTTTCAAATGGTTATTGATTTGCCTACATTGTAAACCCTAGTGTATCCATAGGGGGGTTTTCCTGCTAGCAGAACTAGCGACCATACTGGGGAAGCCTCTAGGGTTTTAGGGGATTTTTGGTGTCTGATTGGTTTTTTTTCCTTTCGAGTTTTTATTGAGTCTTATAAGTCTTTTAAAGGATTTTGGTCACCTTCAAGCGACATATCAGTTCTCCCTACCCTTTAAGTCTGTCTGTTTTATTTATTTTTTGAGGAAAGGCAGAGGTGTACACGCCCTATAGTGGGTCAGCCCACGTACATACAAACCCTTCTAGTAAACATCCTGCGTACATACGTAGGCTGCTGAAGCAACAATAGCGTATCTAGTTCAAGGAATTTTTTAAGAAAAAGAGGCAGCCAACCTCTTTCCCGATTGAGGTTTATACTTCTCAGGGTTTCTTGACAGAGTCCAGAGTCTCTATTTTTATAGCCATAGCTTGGGTTAGAGTTCAGTTTACTTGTCTTCTTGACTTTCTTGTGTTTCGTAGCTTTTTTAGCTTATTTTTAGCTTGAATTTTAAGAATCGTGTATGCATCAGTCTCTTTGAGAATATTTTGTTAGTTCTGCTTTGATTGGAAGAAAATATAAAAAAAAAAAACTTAGTTTTTTAGGTCTCTTTCTTTCTTTGCATTTGCTTTGCATTGTTATTTGAAAAAGAAAAAGAAATTAGCATGGTGTTGTGTTTTCTTCTCATCTTAAAAGCATTTCAAAAGAAAAATAAGAAAGATAATCCTTATTTTCCAGTGTTCTTATAAGTTTCATTTTTTGCAAGAGTCTTAATAACATCAGTTCCACTACCGTATCCCTATGAGTAAAACAAGCCATTAAAATGAACGCTAAATCTAATATTAATTAGAATTTTTATGTTTGTAGGGTCAACCAACTAATTTAGGGTTAGGGCCTTGAATTAGGTTGGAGAGGAAACTCTTCAAGGTCGTTAAACAAAAATTAGAGTCAAAGCTAAGGAGTGTTAAAGTTCAGTGACATGAAATTTATCTAGGACCCCCCTCTAACACGGGGGTTAAAAATGAGGTCGCGTGTAGAAAGGCAACAGAGATAACCCTTCCAAAGATGGACTAAACGTAGTGGGGAATGTATATTGAGGATTTGTCATGGGAATACTATCACTCGCATTTTCCTACAAATCTTCGTGGACCTCGAATATGTTTGATATCCTCAGTTGTCTTCCGGACCACTTTATTTTGATACCCTTGATAGGTTTCAGACTTGTTATCCTGCTCATTGCGGTCCATCTGACTGTCGAATGTACCCGCCTGGTGACTATTTGCGAGCTGGCAACTTAGTTTCCCATTTTCTAGGGACTTACACGGGTGAATGCGAGGGTATACCTTGGTACCTAGGATAGACATTGGATCATGCTTTGCAGAGTATACCCGAAGGGTTCTTCCATGTTTGAGTTGCACGTGCACTGGTTAGTTTCTCTAGTGTTGATTGGCGTAATTGTTTTTCCAACTAGATAGTCGTCGACTTGATTTTACTTTAGGATATTTTAGTGTGTGCTCTGTGCTCCCTAGTTTTCCATATTCATTCATTGCTTTGGGTCTTTGACCTAAGGTGGTATACCGCCCACTCTGTCGGTCATGAGGAATTTTCGGTCTTCTACTTAGAAACATGGAGCCACCTCTTTATAGGCTTTGTTTTTATAACATTGGTTCGCCAAAGTCATTGTGTGAGACTTTTGTAGACTTGAACTATCCTGCAATGGGAGAACCTGTGAATAATATATTCATGGATAAAGTTTCGGATGATACCAACCAAGAAACCTCTTCACAAGGGGATTCTTGTGCCTTTCCTTTCTTCAGAAACGTTGGTCTCCCTTTGATGGCCACTTTGTACATTCCTTGGTTGAATGTGGGACTACCGGTTTGGTTGGGTACAATTCCAAATGTCTCGAGTGCTCTTGACACTTCTCAGTTAAGCACTTTATGTCATGGGCATCATGTTGATGTTCCTTTGGCAATAAAGTCTTCTTATCCTCCTTCTACCTTCTTTTGTGAAAGTATAGATACTAGTAATCGGAAGTCTAAATGAAATAGAAAGAGGAAGAATAGGAGGAATAAATCACTAACTTATGTGAGTCATGTTGGAGATAGGTCGTCAACCTCTGCAAGTAATGTTGAAGAACAACACCTAGCCTCTACAAGTCATGTTGGGGGAATTAACCTAGTCCTTGCAATTCATACTAGAGTTCAATCACCAACCTCTGCAAGTCATTTTGGAGATAGTTCCTCAACCTCTGCAGGTCATGTTGAATACCAACACCCAGCATATACAAGTCATGTTGGGAGCAAACACCCAACCTCTACAAGTCATGCTGGGGGAAAAATTCTAGTCACTTCTAGTCATACTGGTAATAGGTTTGTAGCCTCTGAGAGTCATGTTATTGAACCATCACCAACCTTTGCATGTCATGTTGGATATGTGCAACCAGCCACTATTGGTCATGCTAGGGGCATTGATTTTGTTGAGAAACCTAGACAGATAGGATGTAAGCCTAAGTTCCCTTATAAGATTTGCAAGGGATATCACCTTACTCATTTATGCCCTGTCCTTCCAGAGGTACGAAGATTGTGGTCCTTTTCTACAAGGTCTTCTGATTCTGAGTCTTCTGGGGTTTCCTCAAAGTCTATTCAACCTTTGGTTGATGAAGTGGTCCTGCCGATGTAGTCTTCGGTTGATCCCACTCCTATTTTGGGGGGTGAGGAGCCTTTATACTGTGTTGTATTGTAGTCTATTCATCCTTTGGTTGATGAAGTGGTCATGTCGATGCAATCTTCGGATGATCCCACTCCTCTTTTGGGGGGTGATGTGTTTGTATACCAAGTTGTCTCGCAACCTATTCATCTAGTGGTTGAGAAAGTGATCACGCTGATGCAGTCTTCGACTAATCCCACCCTTCACTTGGAGAGTGTCGAGTCTAATAAAGTGGTCACGCCGATGAAATCTTTAGTTGATCCCACTCTTCTCTTGGAGAGTGATGTGTCTACCGACTATGCTTTTAGCATTTCCAGTTCCGTACTTTCAGAACAAGGGGGAATTCAACTCACTTCGAGCACACCCCCTCCAAGCCCTAGGATGGTTTCCTTTAATTGGAATGACCTTGTTGAGCCTCTTCTTCCTTCTTCTGCACCCTTGCAAATAAGGGTTGAATTTAATTCAAATAACATTTAATGATGTAATGTATATGAAAGAGCCTCTGCAAGTATTTTATCCTCCTCATCTTGGCAAGCTTTGGGTTCTCCCAAGCTTGTGTCTACATCGCATGAGTTGTTGGCTTTTGACAGATGTCCTAGTGAATATTTGGGGGTTTGTTGGCATAGGGGCAGACCCAGGGTTCAGCTCCAAGCGTGCACCAACAAGCCCTAACTACTGGCCCTTATGTCTAAACCTACGAAGCATATGCAGTCTCACCTAAAGAATCTATGGGGGGGTTGCAGAACAAAGATGTTTACAACCAAGGGAAATATCAAGTGGATCTAAGTGGATCTAATACTGGAACAATACAACATGCATATATCACTTATCAGCCTAGATCTATTCCATACATCTTATCAGATCTATCATAGTATTTCAATAACAATGTATCAAATGACAAGAACAAAGCATCAATCACACATAACACAAAATATACGTGGTTCACCCTTTCTTTAGGGCTACGTCCATAGAACTGTTCTTTATGATATATTAAGATGAAAGGATACAGTTCTGATCTGCACTCTTATCCAGCAGATCTTCTCTCCTCTTCTCTCTATCTCTCCCCTCCCTGCACACCCATATGCAGGGTTGATCTTCACACCCAACTGAAGATCTTACAATACCAGAAGGCTCTCATACTCATCTCTTCTCTCTCTCACAACAATAATCACTCATGTCAACACAATACAACTAGATCCAATGAACTCGAACCAACCCTCTTCCCTCATATAGGTTCTTATTTATACATTACAATCACTCACCAACATCCTTAGGTTGAAACCTAGGTGTCAAAACCCTAAATACCAAAACCCTAGGTTTCTAAAACCCTAGGTCAACTTGACCCGCATTTTCAGGGCTTCTCCAGCTTGTCTTTCCTTCCTTCTTGCGCGGTGCTCCAAAGCATATAACGGTGGATTTTTTTTCTTTCTGAGCTATCCACGATCCTTATTCCTTTCTTACCTATCATCCTTGATCTCATCATCCAACGACTTTCTTTATCGAACTTCGATCCATCTTTTCTTCTCTTTTTCTCACTTCGACCCAGTAACAATCACTGTATATTTCGCGAATTTTGCATTCTGCCTTTTCTTCCTTGCTCTTTGCTTACTTCCATAACCAAGGGCCAACAGGCCCCCAATATGCACCTTTGACTCATCCCAAGTCACTTCATATATGAATCTTCTATTTTACTTCGACTTCAGGCTACACAGTGCAGCCTTTGCTTTCTACTCTATACCTCCTCTCCTTCCCTATGCAAGCTGTATTTTCTATGTCCGGTGTCTAGCTTCAACTGCACCTGGTACGTAAACCATTTTCCTTATGCTTTTACTTAGATTTTTGAGGCATTTGGTTGTCATAGTACAACTTTAGTCGGCTCCCGTTCACTAATCCTTTCTTCCATTCTCCCTTCAAAGTATTTAACTGTGCAACTCCTCCTTCTGTAACATAAGCGACCTCATATGGCCCAAGCCAATGCATTCTGAACTTCCGAAGATTCTTGATGAACTTACTGTCATATACCAGTACTAGATCACCTTGCCTAAATGCCTTCTTATTGATATGCCTATCATGGGAGGCCTTCTCTCTTTCCTTCTGTACTTGCTGATGGAATCCTACAATGAATCTGTCTTCTTCGAGTTTGATCAACTGTGAGAGCCTCTCTTGAACAACGTTAGTTTCATCCATATCTGTAAAGGAAACAATTCTTAAGCTTGGCACTAGGTATTCCATTGGAACAACGGATTCAAGGCCATAAACCAACTTGAAGGGGGTCTGCATTGTTAATTTTTTACAACTGGTTCTATAGACCCAGAGTACTGCTGGTACTCTTAAATCCTAGTCATCCATGTTCACACTACAAATATTTGTCATCATTGTCTCCAAGATCTTATTGAATGCTTTCACTGTCCCATTTGCTTGTGGATGGTAGGGTGTGCTCTTCTGATAGTGGACTGCAAATTCCTCAGTCAGGGATTCAATTATTTTATTTGTGAAATGTGTGCCTTCATCACTCATAAGGATATTTGGGCATTAAAACTTGGTTATGATGTCATCAAATATGAAGTGCGCAACCGTGGTTGCACTACAGTCCTTGACTTCTCTTGCTTCATCCAATTTGGTCAAGTACTCTATTGTTGTAATTATGTATCTTGCTCATGTGCGCTTTCCTGGTGGGTTTATAGGTCCCACGAAGTCAATGGCCCATTTCTCAAATGCTTGTAGGGTCAACTTTGGTGTTAGTGGCATTTCATCTCTTCAGGAATGTTTCCCAACTATTTGGCATACATTGCAAGCTCTGTAATAGTCTTTAGCATATCTGTGTAAGGTAGGCCAACAAAGGCCAGGTCTAAGCGCCTTCTACACAGTTGCTTTCCCTACGTAGTGTCCTCCTGTGATGCCTTCATGAGATTCCATGAGGATCATCGGTTGTTCTTCCTCCATAACACATCTTCTCAATATCTCATCAGGTACCATCTTGTATAGTTTTTCAGCTATAAGTGAAAAGTCTGTAGCACACACTACTAGTTGTTTCTTCTGAGGAATTGTATACTCACTAGGTGCCATTCCTATTGACAGGAACTAGACTATTTCTGTGAAATGGTCATCAATATTTCTAATGGCCAGTAATTGTGCATCCGACAGTGTATCCTCCAAACTAGTTGTCTCATCTCCATGTTCCAACCTCGACAAGTGGTCAGGACCTTTGTTCATTCTTCCTAGTTTTACTACAATCTCAAATTCATATTCCTGAAAGAGAAGAATCCATATGCATATTCTCCCCCCCAACACTAGTTTGTTGACTAGGTATTTCAACCCGGAGTGACCAGTAAAAATTTTAAAGTGTCCTCCCAACAAGTAGTGGATAAATTTATGTAGCGCATGCACTATGGCTAACCCCTCTCGCTTGGTAGTGGTGTAATTGATATCAACAATTGATAGCTTCCTGCTGGAAAAGGCTAACAGATGGTCAATATCTCCTTCCCCAGGTTGTGCTAATACTTCTCCTAAATAAATAGAAGACACATCGACATCCACATGAAACTCCTTGCTCCAATCTGGGAAGACCAGAATAGGCGCAGTAACCATTTTCTGTTTCAGTGTGTCAAAGCTTTGTTGGCATTCTTCTTTCCAACTGAACTGACAATCTTTCTTCAAAAGCTTCTCCATGGGTTCTGTAATATGGGCATATCCTTTAATCAAATTCTTGTAATATCTTGTGTGTCCCAGCACAGTACACAGCTGTTTGACTAAAGTAGGAGGGGGTAAATCAACTATAATGGTAATTTTAGATGGGTCGACCAACAATCCCTTCTTGCATACAATATGACCTAACAACACTCCAAATGGTGAGAAGAATATGCATTTATTAATATTCAATGCAATTTGACACTGCCTGCATTTATCCAACATTAGCCTTAGACATTCAATATGATTTTTCAATAAACTAAAAACAGTCCAATCATCAAAATATGCTTGTAGAAATTTATGCAAGAACTCCTTGAATGCTTCGACCACCACCCTGGAAAAGATGGTTGGATCATTCTTCAATCCAAATGGCATCACTGTGTACTGATAGGATCCCCATTCTATTGCAAATGTGGTCTTGTGGCGATCTTCCTTGGAAATCCAGATATGATGGTATCCTAAAAATCCATCTGTAAAAGAGTATACTTCCTGGCCTCCCACATTATCTAACACTTCGTCAATGAATGGCGTAGGGAAGGGGTCATGTAAACAGGCATTATTCAGATTTTTGAGATCTATGCAGATCTTAATATCTCCTATATTCTTATCTTGTACCACCATAGGGATAATCCACTCTGATTCCTCCACAGGGTCTATAATCCCTACTTCGAGCATTCTGTCGAGCTCAATCTTCACTTTCTCCTTATATTTAGGGTTCAATATGTAGGGTCTCTATTTGACTGGTCTTGCATGTGGTTTCAAAGGGATCCTCATCTCTCCCATAGGCCCTTTAAATCCCTTCATATTAGTGAACTTGGTTGGAAACAAGTCCTGATATTCATGCAGTAATTCTGTAATCTTGTTAATAGTGGCAGCATCCCAATAATCTCCAACATTGGCAAGCTTCGGTGTCTATTCTGTTCCAATATTTACCTTCTTAATATGGATTGGATGTCCAATGAATGGTAACTCAACTCCTGGTCCTTCCACATCTCTTTGGCATTCTGTTTCTGCAATTTTCACCTTTCTTGGATCATCGTCTTCATCAATATTGATGTTGTAACAACCTTGTAGTTTTTGGAGAGGCACAGTCCATTCATCCTCTTCTTTATCCAAAGGGAGGTTAGATGCCTCCTCGAATACTTTCTATCTTACAATCTGAAATTCTTGATCTACTGAAGGATATTGACTTTAAAATAAGAAGGTGGTTACAAAATTATGAGTCATACCTTCCCAATCTGTAGTGATGAAGCGCATCTCTGCTTGAATTTACCAGTTGATAGGTGTCGTGTCTAGTTTGTTAGTGAATTTGTGCACCCACTACTCTTGAGGGATTTTACTCCAGGATTCCTCGCAACTTTGCACATGTTCTTTTGGGCATCTTCGACCTATGTACCGAACTTCGCAACCTTCTACTTGTGTTGATAACCATGTTGTCATCATGGTACAACATTTTACCCATTCTGTAATGTTGTTTTTGTGTGTCCCCCACCATCTTGCTAGGGTTTCTTTCATGGCCTCATCCATCGCCAATAATATTTGTTGCATTGGTACACTTTCTTCAAATTCCAACAAGAAGGTTTCTAAAGGATTCATACCATCAAAGGTGGGTAAGTTACTTACTGTTGTGCCGATCCAGCGAACTTCTCTGGTTAATCTAGCACAAATTCTTGTAGACACTTCATACATTTTATTCTGCCAGTTTTCCAGTTCTTCTCCTAAGTTTGACGAACATGCGTTGTCACTTTGCCAGCTTAGGTTTCCATCGGCTGTAGGATTAATGTAATCCTATTGTTTGGTTGTTAATTTGTATATGTTTTCCAATTCATATGCACAGTCTTCTTCTCTGATGGGATATGTGTATCTCTAACCTTCATCTAGATCTAAGGGTCCAATGACCCTAAGGTCATCTCTTTCAAACATCATACGTATTTTATTTAAATCAACCATGGTGGAATTATTGAAATCCCAATCAATTCCTAACAACACAGGGTAAGGACAACTATCATCAACTATCTCAATTACCTCAAAATCTGCAAACGTTCTTACTCCGTCGATGTCCACAGGGACATGTTACATTCTACCAAAGGGGATTATAGCTTGTTGATTAGCCATTCTAAGCCTAATAGGGGAATATATCAACTTAGGTTTTCCCATTAGTTCCCAGGTTTTCTTCTTCATGACATTAACCTCCAACCCTAAGTCGAGGACCACATAGTCTATATCATATTAACCTATTTGAGCATTTAAATTGAAATCCTTATTTTTCCTTATCTTTTTACTGATTTGGTGTACTTCCCTATTCAGTAAGGGGTCTATCTTTCCTAGCTCATACTGTCTGATTAAATTTTGTAGTTATTGTACAACGCTCTCATCCTAAATCAACTTAATACAAGTATACAAAAATTCCATGATCTTGCTTACCTCTTTTCCTTCTCTTGGCGAATTAGACTGATCAAATGCCTAAGGCATTCCATATTCCCTTACTTCTAGCCATGTCTTTGATGAAGAGCCTTGGTCTCCTTTGAACTCTTTTCTTGCTTCCTCAATTATTTGTCTTTATTTCTTTGCATCAAAGGTTTGGGTCTTCTCTGTAGCTTTCCTGATTCTTGAGTCTTCTCTAGTCTTTCCTTGGATCAGTCTGTCTTCTTCTGTAATAGCACCTCCTCTCATGATAGAAATGACTCTAGGGTCTTCTTTGTGAGGTTCAACATATATCAGTTTCACTTGCATGTTTTGTTGAGGTCCTCTTCTGTCCTAAAGCTTAGCTAGAAATGTTGGATATTCCTCAATAACATGCTCGAAGGAGTTGCAATAGTTGTAAGTAGTGCAAGGGTTCTGAAAGTACCTTGCCAAGTGTCCTGGTTGTGTGTATTTATAATAGATGATATGTCCTTGGGCTTGACCCATACCTCCTCCTCCTCCTTATCCTCTGAATCCAGCGTGAGGATTGAAGTTTCCTCTCCCAGGGGAGTTGTACTGCGTAGTGTTTCCTTCTTGTTGTACTTCGCCTTGAATTTTGTATATATCTCTTGACCTTTCATGCATGAGATAATAAGCCCTACAATCCATATCATCATGTCCCACAGACTTACAGAACGTGCAATATAAATTTTTGGGTGTTTGAACGTACTTTTACATGTAATAGCACTCACCAGCATGATGTCTATTTCAGCATACTTCGCACCAGGGTAAAGTGATTTTCTTCAAAGGTATCAAAGATCTAGAGGGCAAGTATTCATGGAATAAAGGACATTGTTCCTTATCATGGCCCTCGGACCTACATTTGACACACCATATGTCTTCTCTTTTATCTTTTCCCTTGTCATTCTTCGTATCTTCGACCTGTAGAGACAAACTAGTTCGTTGACTCAAGATATGGCTCATACTTGAACTGGATTCTCCCATAGGGGCTGGTTCTAGCTTCATGGCGATCTCCAATGCCTCGGCCTGTGAAGAAATCTTATGTTTCATCAGAGGAAATCTTAAATCTCTGGTCGAATTCTCATGCAGGATCGACTACCTTCTGTTTGATCTCTTTTAGCTCTGTAATACATTGCAATTCTAACTTGGGTTTCTTCAATTCTACAATCAATGCATTCTTGATCTCGTTCAACTTCTTAGGTTGTGCAAGTCCTTGGACAAGCTTCATGTACCAACTTAGTGCACAATCTCAAAGGGTAGTACTAAACTGGGTTCTCTTAACTACTCTGTCGGTAAAATTTTTAATATTCCATACGGATTCACATAGGAACCAGTGTTGATCAGGGTCTTCAAAACCATCTCCCCTAAATATAGAGAGCCTCATCTCATCTTCCATAGATCTTCCTAGGTTTCCTGTCTGAGTATGTGGTGGACTACTAGTGATAGTGCTCTAAACACTCTGGTGACTTGGATTACTCTGATTGCTTAATGTTACTGAGACAACAGGGGGATTAATAGTACTTACTTTAGCAGTCTGTGCAGTTCTTGAAGTTTATGGCTCGTTCCAGTGAGGTTCTTCAGCTTCCTCTTCCTCTTCCCTAGTGATTTCTGAATGCTCTTCATCCATCAGTTATGCCTATTCTCCACTCTAGAAACCCTCATCCCCGTAGTTCTTCTTGAATAAGTTCACAAGATGAACTTCTATGAATGCTCTTCCACTGCATGTATGTCCCGCCTCTGTGTCACTGTTGCTATACAAATTCCTGAACATTAGCTTTTTCAAATCTGACCAATCTATTGTATCTTGAAGATGTTCTTCTCATGCAATAGCATCTTAATCCTCAACTTCAGAAAATGTAAAAATTTTCCTCTGGGTCCCTTGAATAAATATCTCCCAGCTTGGCTATATGACTCTACTCTGTCAACAACAAAATCGGTGATGTAGCCTCCAATAGTGTTATCAAACTAGTGATCTACTACTCGTGACATGGCATTATCAACTCTCTTTACCTTCTTGATCAACATCGATGTCCAAACTACAGGAGGTCTAGATCTGATCTCAAGCTAGGTATCAGCTAACCTAGCTAACCACTCATATAGCTCCTGATGGATTCCTCCAAAGAAAATCTCATCTATATCAGTAAATATATATCTCTCCAACCAATCCTCTATCCTAATATTAGGSTTCTTGTTCTAGGCTTCAACAAAGTCCTTTTCTTGATCCTCTATCCACTTATGAATCTTTGTTTTTGATTGAAACCACCTTGACATTCCCTCACGAATATTCTCATCTCAGCAATAAAACCATTTGTTGGCACAGGGGCATACCCAGGGTTCAGCTCCAAGAGCACGCCAACAAGCCCTAAATATTGGCCCTTTCAGCTGCACCTGTGAAGCAGATGCAGTCTCACCCAAATCAGCTATGGGGGGGTTGCAGGACAAAGATGTCTACAACCAAGGGAAATATCAAGTGGATCTAATACTAGAACAGTACAACATGAATGTATCACTTACTATCTTAGATCTATTCCATACATCTTATCATATCTATAATAGTATTGCAATAGCAGTGTATCAAATGGCAAGAACAGAGAATCAATCAGACATAACACAAAATATACGTGGTTTACCCTCTCTCTAGGGCTACATCCACAAAACTGTGCTTTATGATATATTAAGATGAAAGCATATAGTTCTGATCTTCTCTTTTAGCCAACAGATCTTCTCTCCTCTTCTCTCTATCTCTCCCCTCCTTGTGCACCCAGTTGCAGGGTTGATCTTCACACCCAACTGAAGATCTTACAATACCAGAAGGCTCACGTACTCATCTCTTCTCTCTCACACAACAATAATCACTTGTGTCAAAAAAATACAACTAGATCCAACGAACTCGAACCAACCCTCTTCCCTCATATAGATTCTTATTTATACATTACAATCACTCACCAACATCCTTAGGTGGAAACCTTGGTGTCAAAACCCTAGATACTAAAACCCTAGGTGTCTAAAACCTTAGGTCAACTTGACCCATGTTTTCAGGGCTTCACCATCTTGTCTTTCCTTCCTTCTCATGCAGCGCTCCAAAGCATCTAACGGTTGATTTTTCTACTTTCTGATATTTCCATGATCCTTATTCCTTGCTTACCTGTCATCCTCAATCTCGTCATCCAACGGCTTGCTTTCTCGGACTTTGCTCCTTGTTTTCTTCTCTTTTTCTCACTTCAACCCAGTAAAAGTCATTGTATCTTTCGTGAAGTTCACATTTTGCCTTTTCTTCGTTGTTCTTTTCTTACTTCCATAACCAAGGGCCAATAGGGTTCTTCCTCAATTTCCTATCTCATTAGGTGGGAAGACTGTCCTTGTTGATGTTATAGTGGTGCAAGGCCCGTTAGATTTCAATATGCTTCTCGGGCATGATTATGTATATGCTATTAATGTTGTGGTGTCTATGATCTTCTAGGTGATGCATTTCCCTCACAATGGAAGCGTTGTCGCTATCGAATAGCTGGCATATGATAATCACCATCCTAATTTGATGTTACTTTAGGCTGTCCTTTATATGTTCCTAGTGTTCGTGTAGACTCTACCCTGCCACAGGTTAATTATGTGGCATTTTATCCTCGATGTTCAATTGCTCCTAAGCATGAGCTTGTTCACTCATGTTTTCCTTCTCGAGATATGGTCTCAACAATTGATCTTTTGGCTTATTCAATGGGGGGATGGGAGCCCTTGCTTCCCCCTCTTGGTACAAGTGATCTCGTCGGGATTACTTAAGAAAAGTAGCCCCCTAGAGTGTTCTTTAAGCCCTTTTCAAACTCTCTAAACATGAAAATATTGTCGAGCGATCTTGTTGACATTCACGCTCACCAAACTAAAACTTGAAGGCACATTTGTTCGACGCTATTTTACCCCATTTTCAGTCCGAATGGTCAATTTTACGAAGAAAGGTATACTCTAGGAACTTTGGTTCACTAGAAGAGTATTCTCAGGTATAAGTTCAACCCTTTTTTCAAGCCCGAGGGACTATGTTTATGAAAAAGGAACATTCTCCTTGGTTTTGGTTTATCACCTTTTTCAGGCCTTGGATATTACTTACAAAAAAGGAACCCCCAGAGAGTCCATAGTTAAGCTCTTTTCAGACTCCCTAAAATTGAAACGATCATTGAGTGACGTTGTTCCTTCACACTCGTTAAGTTGGTATAGAAGAACATCTACTGGCATGAGTTTACCCCTTTTTCCAACCTATGGATTATGGAGGAAAAAGGTACATCTTGGGAGATTAGTCTTGCCAGGAGAGTTCTCCTCAGTAAATTTTATACTTTTTCGAGCTAAGGGGACTAAATCCAAAAAAAAGTTGCAAGTCCATAGTTAATCTATTTTCAGACTCCTTAAAATTGAAAATATTGTTGAGTGATCATGTCTTTGTCACACTCGTTAAAATGGTTTTGAATAGACGAATTTTCGGTGCAATTTTGCCTCTTTTTCGAACTGACTAGACTATTTTAAAAAAAGGTACCCCATTGGAGTCTTCTTTTACGTTTTTTTAGTCTCTCTAAACGTGAAAAAAATACCGATCTTGCCTTCTCTGAGCTCATTAAAAATACATTGAAGGGGGTTTCATTGTGTCTTTCTAATCACATTTTGATCTCTGCGACTTTGGCCTAGTTCTAGCTCCATGTTGCTCTCAACTGAACCTTTGAAGCATGCCTTATATGCAAGCCTTGTAGCACTTTGCCTATGCGACTTGACACCTTGACCCATGGAGGAATTTTCCCCGAGTGTCCTTTTCCTGCACATGTCTCCTTTTTCTGAACATTAGTGTGTTCCTTGTGCTTGGAACTAGTATTCTTTCTTGCGACACTCATTCCTTCTTTGTAATGTAGAATTATTTTATTCTTTTTCAAGACCTTTAAAAAATTGAAAAAGACAAAAAATCAAAAAAACCAAAAAGAGGGGACGGAAAATATATAATCTTTTTGGCAGCACAATGATTCACCCTTGGACAAAGAACATCCTTCCATTTGTTTGTCAATCATTGGGATTTAATATGACCTTAGGAAGATTTTCTCACTACATAGAGTTGTGTCCTCCTCTATTTGGTTACTCTTCCAAACACATGGAGAGTTCGCATTGCCTCCTGCATCATGAGATTATGTCAATGTCATGTTGCCTGAGTCTTATCATCTTTTAGGCTCTTGTCCAAGGGAATTTTCACCCAAAATGTGTCGGCCTTTCTGCAGTTTGTCTCTTGACCTCATGCTCGACCATCCCAAATGTCCAATCAAGTCCTTGTTCGAAATTAATTAAGTTCTCTACCTGATCATCGAGATCCTCTTGTATTTTCCTGATGATCCATTAAATACCTATGGATAGTGAACTCATACACTCTCATTTCACTCCTACCAGAGTTTTGAATATCTTGAAGTTGTTTCTCGAGCTATGAAGACCTCATCTCCATTCATCGGGCGGTATTGGATTCTTGAAGATGGATACTATACTTTTATATCTTTGATTTTGAGATGTAGATCAGTTGTGTATTGCTCGCGGCTACACTTTATATAGTTATATGAGATGGATATGCAGTGTATTTGATTTGAAACCATGACTTATTTCACCTCGAGCATGGGTATGCTCCCCTCAGAGAGACACCTGTTATTTTGGCAAATGGCACCTCCCGAGCTTTGGTCCTGGGCTCACTCGTTTCGTACATTGGTGAATATTTTGTAATGTATTTTGACCATCATATGCTCTTCTGACCTCACACATTAGGGGTCATATGTTATAACCCTAAATTTCTCTACACGTGCATACATGGCTTTTGGCCCTCTTACTTGAAATTTTTTCCAAGCCATCACTCAGTTGCTCTTCTAAAAAACCCATTTTTTTAAGATGTATGCACCCTGCACCAATACTACCCATGTACATATGCTTGTTGCACCACTACACCTATGTACGTACACATGTTGCACCACTACAACCCACGTATACATGCAAAAGTTGAAAAAAATAAAAAGTTGCAAGGAATTCATTGAGATTATAGGATATTGGGTAGTTTCCCAACTAATCCACCACATATAGCCCATCACCCAACCGAATAACCATCCTTTTCCCATATAAAAGGAGGTGTTTGGGTCTCATTCCACATATAGACATAATAACAATGAAACTCTGCCTATTTAACATCCCCTCTTTTCCCCAAGCAATTGCAACCCTTTTGTGAGAATCGCATCAACATTCCCCAATTTTCCTTTATTCCTCCATCAGAACCCATTTACTTCCCAAGAAGAAGTTTGAGAGGAGAATCCATATAGAGGTGCAATTGGAGCTTGGTGAAGAGAAGCTCGGACCAGTTTCGAGGAGCAGTAGCCAGCTTTTGTTGTAAGTGATCATTATATTGTCAATAAAAGAAGTAATTTTCCTATCCCAAATCATGGTGTATCAAATGATTACATTTGATTTATGTTTTTGATTCTAACATCTAACCCTAATTTGTATATGAATTCCATGCTTGTATATTTCTCTTTGTTTTTCTTTGAATGCAGGCCCGCCTTAGGAGGAGGTGTGCAGTCAGTGAAGCCTTCAAGCACGCGATTATCATCACCGGACGTAGAGTAGAGGTACAATTACCTGATCCTTCTCATTTTGTTTTTCTTGTATGATTTTTGGGCATGTTTAGGGTAGTTACAGAAGTAGGATAATTTTAAATGGTTATTGATCTACCTACATTCTAAACCCTTGTAACACCCTATTTCCCCCAGTTTGTAAAAATAACTGGACTGGCCAAGAACTGTGGCAAAACTCAGAAATGAGAATGTGTGATGTGAATGGACCTTGTGGAAAAGGTCGATGAATATGAATAATATTATGAATTTATATTGCAGGACTACTAAGAGGGGATATGATGAAAAAGAGACCACGATGGATGAAGAAAGGCGATGGAAGGCACCTGGAAAGGTGGCGTTAACTTCCACTGAAAATCAATACCGTATTTGGACTTCACTGGCCCGGAGAACCAAAAGCGGCTCACTGGCCCTGAATTAAATGTCTCACAGGCTGGTAGGTAGATGAATCCTCAGGAATTAATGAGGGATGGGGAGGTGAACCGCCCATCCGTAGAGCCGTCAAGCCTGACCAGAGTGAGGGAAATCACACCACATGCAACCTCGCAAGAGGATAAGGCGTGGGAGAGAAGCTATTGGGGGCAGACGTGAGGGGAGAAAGAGAAATCTGGCGATATGCAGAGTGAGTGATAGCAGAGAGGAAGGAGAGTAACCTTCACTCCTGGTCACTGGAAAACAGAGACGCAGTCTCACAGCATCGTCGTCTCAGCTCGGGGGTGGCTAGTGGTAAATCCGCTGGGAGTCGCTGAGCCTACGGTTGGGTGGAAATGAGCACCCCTCTCAGCAGTTGTATAACCCCTGGTGTTACTTTCTGATAAGTGTTTTGCCTTTGGTATCTTGAAATATATGTATTTTGACAATTATGCTCATAAGCTGTGAAATTGTGAATAATTTCAATATAAGAATGTTTGTATGATATTTTGGTCAGTACTAGTAGTTGTATGTTTATAATGGAAATAATACGTATGGATTATGTTCTCTTAAATCATTATTTATATGCATATTGATCTAATTCATACTTCATGCCTGGTTCTCAGGAGAGAGATACCCTTATCTGCCTCAGATAGTACCCTGGGTAAACCTCCCCATAAAGATACCCTTCTTGAAAAGCCCATTAAGAACCTGGAAGGAGGACGTGAAGGTGCAAGGCCTTAAGAAATCCATGATAAGTATCGAATTGACGGACGAGATCCCGTCGAGAGATCTGTGGTCACTTATGACTGTCAGATAAGAATAAGAAGATGGAAAGTTAAGTACCTTAACCTTGATAGGTGTTGATCAACGGACGAGATCCCATCAGGAAATCTATGGTCACTCATGATCGTTAGATTTGGTAGGAGAAAGTAGGATGTTAAGTGCCTTACCCCTGTGGCTTTCTATGTCTTCGTGGGTAGTGAAGAGATCAGGATCGTAGATCCCCAAGGTCCATGAGAGAATCTGGACCGTTGATCTTTCCACATCCAAGAAGTCGTGGGAGAGCACACAAGTTAGGAACCTGTCTGAGCCGTCAGATCTTGGCTGGAAAACCCAACAGCCGTTGGATCTGTGAGGAGATACCCGAGGGATGAACCCCCAGTGAATAGGGGAGAAATCCTCAAAATAGATCTGGACCGTCCGAATAATGGAGGCCACGTGTCAAGATATTTTCCACTTCGAGAAATCGGGAGTCGAGAATTCGGGAGTTCTAGTGACGAAATATCAGGGCATTCCATGGTAGAAACCCCGAAGTAGATTCAGGTCGTCCGATTAAAGGAGGCCACGTGTCGTGAGATTTCCCATTTCGGGAAATCGGGAATCGAGAACTTGAGAGTTCTAGTGATGAGAGATTGGGATGTTCCATGGTGGAAACCCCGAAGCATTCATAGACCGACCAATTCCAGGAGGCTACGTGTCGAGAGATTACCCATTTCGGGAAATCGGGGATCAGGGATTCGGGAGTCCTGTTGACAAGAGGTCGGGCTCTCACCTTGACAAACCCCGATGGAAGAGAGACCATGGTCATATGGGAAGAGGTCATATTGACCAAGGCATAACCCAAGAGGCTAATCACCGATTTAGGCTTGTTTGGCACTTCAGCGTTTCGACACTCGGGATACTCAAGGGCATGTCCCTTGTGCTCTCAAACCCCGAAATCCAGACTTATAAATATCGAGATGTTAACATGTGGTTATGCTCCAATGAACGGACAGGATCCTATTGGAGGATCCAGGGTCTAGGATGACCATGAGATGTGAGGAAGAGATGTTGACTTTAAGCTCAGGCGTGAATGCGCATTAAGGTAAGTGGTGAGCAGATCTGGACGGCCAGAGTCCACCTGCCCAGATCTACGGATGATGCTTCATTCCGGATCCCCCTTGCTATTCTGCCTTTAGCAGTGAGGGGGGGGGGGGTCCGGAATCGAACATGCAACTCTTGAACGGTCAGGATTTGTTCGCCTTGATCAATGGCGTTTAGGTGAATTCTGACCCCCCTTGCCATTTTTCCTTTAATGGCGAGGGGGGGGTCCAGAATGGTGTGGCGTGTGAAGTGGGACCCTCCTCCTGTTATGTCGCCCTCTGAGTTTTGTTTCCCCTCTCTCCACCTGTACTCCACTCAACCACACGACAGGGCTTTTCCTAATGGCCATTCACTAACCCTGTTGGGATTCGTCCCTATTGGCAAGTCACTAGCCCTATCGGGGTTCAGCAGTTGTAGAGTCGAACGATTCGAGATTCCTGTAGCATCGAGGTGCAAAATACAAGAAGCGCCATGATTATTTGACCTATGATCCTGACCCACGATGACATGCGAGCAGAGAGATAGAGAGTTAGCTTATGCTAGGCCTTCGTAGATATTTCGGGGGCTCTGATTCTACAGAAAATCAACGAAAACTTGATTATGGTAGTGGGTGCATTACAAATTGGTATCAGAGCATGGTGACAGCACTTGGCCTGATTGGGCTCATGAACGAGTTGCGCATAAGCTCCGTTCAAAGCACTCCTAAGAGGAGTAACCCCCTAACTTAACTCTCTTATCCAGGATCAAAACTTGGAAACAAGAAACCGATTGTGTATGCATGTGAAAGAGTTATGAATTTATGCGCAGGTTATAAAAATGTATCTAACTCTTGACTAATAACCAACATTTGTCTTTTCACCCAAGCGGACGATCAGTCGCGGGAATTTACAAACGCAGAGAATGGTGACTCACCAAGAGATGGGAGAAGGCTCTCACAATAAAGACGAAGAGTCTGACGAAAGAAGAGCAATAGGAACCCCTCCAGATCTAGATGAGACTGTGAGGAGTCTCATGGTTGAATTGCAAAGCTGCAAGGCCGACAATGAAAGGATGATGAAAGAACAAGAAAAGAAAACTGAAATTAATGCAGTTTTACTGCAGAGCTTATCCGACCTACAATGACAAATGCAACATGAACCCGAGATACAGAAACATGGTCATATCAGTGGCCATACTGAGAGGAGCACCTCAAGGAAGGTCCACCCCAGAGGCAAAGGACTAGTGCTAGATGATTCCTCTGAGAAGGAAGCTGGTGATTCAGAAGGCTCTTCCAGCAGCAGGACCAGTTCCTATTCTCAAAGAAAATAGAAGAAGTACAAGACTTCCAAGGGTCATAAATTTGAGGAATTCAAAAAGGCCAAACCTCCCTCCTTCGATGGTGAGATAAAGAATGAAGAGGAAGTAGAGGCCTGGCTACTTGGACTGAAGAAATATTTAAGAGTCCATGATTTTTCAGAGAATTTGAAAGCCCAAGTGGCCACTTTCAATCTGAATGGAAAAGCTTCCATCTTGTGGGAAGATCTTAAGAATGTGAAAGGGGTTCACAAGGAGGACCTATCCTGGAAACAGTTTGAGAAATACTTCTAGAAGAAGTATTTTTCGGAAAAATATTTTGACAAGAAGACAAAAGAGTTTTATAAACTCAAACTAGGGCAACTCACTATAGAGGAATATGTCAACAAATTCTTCGACTTATTGAGATGTGTACCCTACATCAAAGAAGAGAAGGCAAAGGTGCAACGCTTCATCAGTGGGATACCCAAGGAATACCGGAACAGAATTGAATTTGATGAGCCAAAGACCTTAGAAGACACTATTCGAAAGGTGACATATTGTCATGAACAATATGGACATCAGGCAAAGTCTCATGGAGACTGGAAATAGAAGAGTGGTTCGAGATTTCTGAAAAAGGGAATAAAATCCTCAGGATTTAAGAACTACAAGAAGAACCCCAGAATGAACTTTCCATCTTGGATTGTACTCCAACAGAACTTTCCCTCATCGGATGGAAATAAAAATTCTGGACCTATACCAGTAAAGACTGATAACCCAAAGAGAGAACCTTTGAAATGCTAGGGTTGCGGAGAAGAGAATCTCCTGATATACTGTCTACACCGACAATAGAACAATCAAAAAGTTTATAACATTCAGGAAGCTACCACTGTCAATGATGTGGCAAGGAGTGTGCCACAGATTTATGCAGCATTGGATAATAACCAAGCTAACCACCAAGCTTCAGTGGTGGAAATAGAAGGTATGGTTTTCAACCATCTGGTGTCTATTTTGATTGACCCTGGTTCAATCCCCTAAATATGTTGATAAGTGTAAACTATAGCCACAAAAACAAACCAAGCCATGGTTGGTACAGTTAGCCACTGGCACCAAAAGAAGGGTAGCAGAGGTCATACTAGCCTGCCAATTAATGTTGGGTGAATTCCCCACCCAAGCAACCCTTAATGTATTACCCCTAGGATCATACGATCTGTTGATTGGTATGGACTGGCTAGCCACCCATAAAGCCAGACTGGACTGTTACCATAAAACCTTGGAGTGTGTAAGAAAGAAGGGAGAAGGATAACCCTTCACGGGATCAGAAAACCTATCTCGATGAGGCAAATATCAGCCCTGCAAATGAGAAAGTGTTGCCGAAAAGGATGTCCCCTATATGCAATACAGGTGTTGAAAACAATCGAAGGTGATAAACCAAGCCCTGATGATCACGCTATCCTGAGAGAATACAGAGATGTGTTTCCATAAGAGGTACCAGGTCTACCTCCGAGAAGAGACATTGACTTCTCAATAGAACTTGCACCAGGAGCGGTGCTGGTGTCTAGGACACCCTACCGGATGAGCACACCTGAGTTAGTGGAACTCAAATTTCAATTGAAAGAAATGATGGATAAGGGTTATATTCGATCCAGC
>JASDQU010013173.1:217062-265956 GCA_032191745.1 Picea mariana
CCCCAATGCATATTGGGCAGAAAGGAAACCCCACTCCGAAATCGAACCATTGCACAGGTCAAGGTGCAGTGGAAACATTTTGGCCTAGATGAGGCTACATGGGAAATGGAGGATGCCATGAAACAGGCATATCCGATTTTTTTTACATCTGTACATGCATGACATGTTGATAGATAGAACATCAAGGACAATGTTCCTTTAAGGAGGAGGGAATTGTAACACCCTGTTTCCCCCAGTTTGTAAAAATAACTGGACTGGCCAAGAACTGTGGAAAAACTCAGAAATGAGAATGTGTGATGTGAATGGACCTTGTGGAAAAGGTCGATGAATGTGAATAATATTATGAATTTATATTGCAGGACTGCTGAGAGGGGATATGTTGAAAAAGAGACCACGATGGCTGAAGAAAGGCTGTGGAAGGCACCTGGAAAGGTGGCGTTAACTTCCACCAAAAATCAATACCGTATTTGGACTTCACTGGCCCAGAGAACCAAAAGCGGCTCGCTGGCCCCGAATTAAATGTCTCGCAGGCTGGTAGGTAGATGGCTCCTCAGGAATTAATGAGGGATGGCGAGGCGAACTGCCCATCCGTAGAGCCGTCAGGCCTGACCAGTGCGAGGGAAATTGCGCCACACGCAACCTCGCAAGAGGATAAGGTGTGGGGGAGAAGCAATTGGGGGCAGACGCGAGGGGAGAAAGAGAACTCTGGCGATATGCAGAGTGAGTGATAGTAGAGAGGAAGGAGAGTAACCTTCACTCTTGGTCATTGGAAAACAGAGATGCAGTCTCACAGCATCGTGGTCTTAGCTCGGGGGTGGCTAGTGGTAAATCCATTGGGAGTCGTTGAGCCTACGGTTGGGTGGAAATGAGCACCCCTCTCAGCAGTTGTATAACACCTGGTGTTACTTTATGATAAGTGTTTTGCCTTTGGTATATTGAAATATATGTATTCTGACAATTATGCTCATAAGCTGTGAAATTGTGAATAATTTCAGTATAAGAATGTCTGTATGATGTTTTGATCAGTACTGGTAGTTGTATGTTTATAACGGAAAGAATACGTATGGCTTATGTTCTCTTAAATCGTTATTTATATTCATACTGATCTAATTCAGACTTCATGCCTGGTTCTTGGGAGAGAGATACCCTTATCTTCCTCAGATAGTACCCTGGGTAAACCTCCCCATAAAGATACCTTTCTTGAAAATCCCATTAAGAACCTGGAAGGAGGACATGAAGGCGCAAGGCCTTAAGAAATCCCTGATAAGTATCGAATCGACGGACGAGATCCCGTCGGGAGATATGTGGTCACTCACGACCGTCAGATAAGAAGAAGAAGATAGAAAGTTAAGTACCTTAACCTTGATAGGTGTTGATCGACGCACAAGATCCCGTCGAGAAATCTGTGGTCACTCGTGACCGTTAGATTTGGTAGGAGAAAGTAGGATGTTAATTGACTTACCCCTGTGACTTTCTATGTCTTCGTGGGTAGTGAAGGGATCGGGACCATAGATCCCCAAGGTCCATGAGAGCATCCACACCGTTGATCTTTGCATGTCCAAGAAGTCGTGGGAGAGCACACAAGTTAGAAACCTGTCTGAGTCGTCAGATCTCGGCTGGAAAACCCAACAGCCGTTGAATCTGTCAGGAGATACCTGAGGGATAAACCCCCAATGAATAGGGGCAAAAACCCCAAAATAGATCTGGACCGTTCGAATAACGAAGGCCACATGTCAGGAGATTTTCCACTTCAGGAAATCGGGAGTTGAGAACTCGGGAGTTCTGGTGATGAAAGATCGGGGCATTCCATGGTAGAAACCCCAAAGTAAATTCGGTTCGTCTGATTAAAGGAGGCCACGTGTCATGAGATTTCCCATTTTTTGAAATCGAGAATCGATAACTCAGGAGTTCTGGTGACGAGAGATCGGGATGTTCCATGGTGGAAACCACGAAGCAGTCGTAGACCGACCGATTCCGGGAGGCTACGTGTCAAGAGATTACCTGTTTCGGGAAATTGGGGATCGGGGATTCGGGAGTCCCGTTGACAAGAGGTCGGGCTCTCACCTTGACAAACCCCGACGGAAGAGAGACCGTGGTCATATGGGAAGAGGTCATATTGACCAAGGCATAACCCAAGGGGATAATCACCGATTTAGGCTTGTTTGGCACTTCGACATTTCGGCACTCGGGATACCGAAGTGCATGTCCATTGTGCTCTCAAACCCTGAAATCCAGACTTATAAATATTGAGATGTTAACATGTGGTTAAGCTCCGATGAACATACAGGATTCTCTCGGAGGATCTAGGGTCTGGGATGACCATGAGATGTGAGGAAGAGATGCTGACTTTAATCTAGGGCGCGAATGCGCATTCGAGTAAGTGGCAAGCAGATCTGGACGACCAGAGTCCACCCGCCCAGATATACAGCTGAGGCTTCATTCCGAAGCCCCCTTGTTGTTCTGCCTTTAGCGGTGAGGGGGGGGTCTGGAATCGAACGTGCAACTCTTGAACGGTCAGGATTTATTTTCCTTGATCAACAGCGTTCAGATGAATTTCGGACCCCCCTTGCCATTCTACCTTTAATGGGGGGGCGGTGAGAATGGTGTGGCGTGTGAAGTGGGACCCTCCTCCTATCACGTCGCCCTCTGGGTCGTGTTTCCCCTCTCGCCACCTGTACTACACTCAACCGTGCGACAGGATCATTCCTAATGGCCATTCGCTAACCCTGTTGGGATTCGTCCCTATTGGCCAGCCACTAGCCCTGTCGGGGTTCGACAGTTGCAGAGTCGAACGATTCGACATTCCTGTAGCACCGAGGTGCAAAATACAAGAAGCGCCACGATTATTTGACCTGTGATCCTGACCCACGATGACATGCGAGTAGAGAGAGAGAGAGTTAGCTTATGCTAGGCCTTTGTAGATATTTCGGGGGATCTGATTCTGCAGAAAATCAACGAAAACTTGATTATGGTAGTGGGTGTGTTACAACCCTGGTGTAGCCATAGGGGGTTTTTCCCTCTAGAAGATATGCATATATTTTCTCATATAAATCACTTAAATCTAATACTGTTACGATTTATTCATGTTTTAAAATACTTCATAACCAATCATTTTGGTCACAGTAACGCACAATAACATAAAGTAAACATTCGGATCAACATTTTTGTAATAAAGAAGCAAAACTTAGAACTTGGGGAAACCACATGTTGAAGACTTTATTCCTCCCAACCATATACTAGAGTCTCTCTCAACCTTTTTCATCCCCGAGTTGAGTTCAGAATCCAAGGGGATGCCTATGTGGCCTCTTGCAAAATTATGAGTACCATTTTGTTGTGTGTAATATTAGAAAATCACTATGTCAAGTCAGTTCAATGCATAGAATTTTCAAGGTATTAGTTCACATCCTACGAATGGCATCCTATTCCCTTGTCATGACTTCTTTTAATTTTCCTAAGACTTGTGACACTTGTCATGATCCTCCTTCTCACTGACCACCTATCAGATTCAATTCTACACATGTTCACAGATTCACCTATAAATCTGGAATGTGTCTATTTTGAAGTTGAGTTAACTCCATATCTTGTCTCACTCTGTTGCCACTTGGCCAACCCCTTTGTATTCCTATCTCCCTCTTTAACAATTGCTTCAATGTGTGCCCCTTTTTTCACATGTGTTTATTTTCATAAAATAATAATGTTTTACAATTCATATTTGGTCAATTGGGCAAATTGTCTTTTTGAAAATTAATTAAAAGTATTAAATAAAAATAATAATAGTAATAATAATCAAAATTTCAAGTCGTGGGGTATCACATACACCCCCTCTTAGAACTTATCACCATCCTCTATGATAAATAGTTTCCATCAGTACCATTATGGAACAAAAATGGATATGCTTCCCGCATATTACTTTCCATTTCCCAAGTAAGCCTCTTCTGGACTAAGGTGCTTCCATTGTACATTTACCTGTCCTACGGCTTGATTCCAGAGTGTAAGTTCCCTCTTGTCGAGAATACAATCCAAATCTACTGGGAACTCACCCATGGGTTCTACTTGTATCATTTTCCATTCAACAATGTGAGTAGGGTCATGTATATACTTTTTCAGTAATGAAGTGTGAAACACATTATGTAATTTTACCATCGCTCGAAGTGAAATTTGTTAAGCTACAGGTCCTATTCGAGAAAGTATCTTGAATGGGCCACAATATCTAGGTGTTAACTTAGCATACCTACCCAATCGTAAAAAACTCTTTCTATTTTTAACTCTAATATACACATGATCTCCAATATTGAACTCTCTTGGAGTCCTTTTTGCATTAGCATAACCTTTTTTTCTTGTCATGAGCTACTTTCAGGTTCTGTTGTATCTGTTTCACTATTAGTTCCATGTATTTTCACATATATGGGCCTATCATCAATCTATTAACATGATTACTCCATGAAACAGGTGTATTACATTTTCTTCGATATAAAATTTCAAAAAGACTAAGCTTTGTTGAAGCTTGATAATTATTATTATAAGCAAACTCAACTAAGTACAAATATTCTTTCCATTTACCAAGTTTTTCCATAACATACATTCTAAGAATTTCTTCAAGAATCTGATTAGTTCTTTCAATTTTCCCATCTATTTGTGGATGATAAGCATTATTTAATTTCAATTGGGTATCTAACCCTTTAAATAAAGCCTTCCAAAAATTTCCGGTAAAATTAATATCTCTATCGGATATTATAACTTTAGGGATTCCATGTAACCTAAATATTTCCTTCATGAATATTTTTGCTATATTAATAGCTTTGAAGGTTGATTTAACAGATATGAAGTGTGTTTCCTTACTTAATTTATCAACCACAACCATAATTGAGTCATTTTTTTTACTACTTCTAGGCAATCCGGTAATAAAATACATACTTATCACTTCCCATTTCCATTCTGAAATGAGTAAAGGTTGTAGTATTCCAGTTGGATGTTGGTGTTCAACCTTAACTTGTTGACACTCTAAGCATCTAGATATATATTCTATTGTTTTTCCTTTCATATTTGTCCAATAGAATTCCTTTCTTAGCATAGTAATTAATTTCTGGTAACCTGGGTGTCCAGAATATGGTTTATTATGCAACTCATCTAAAATTAATAGCTTAATTTCATTATATTCGGGTACATATAATCTGTTTTTATACACTAACAATCCACTTTTTGAGAATCTAAAATCTGATTCTTTTATTCCCGTTGAATTGTCAACAATATTTAACTTAATATTTTGATATTCTGGGTCTTTTTCAGCTACTAACCTTACCCTTTCTTCTAAATATGATTCATAATTACTTCTATTAATTGTATAAATTAGGTTTGCATGTCTACTTAATTCATCTGCAACTTTATCTTCTTTTCCATTAATGTGTTTTGTCTCAAAATCATACTCTCTTAAGAAGTCTAACCACCTTTCTTGGAGAGAATTTAAATTATGTTTATCAAACATATATTTTAAAGCGATGTTACCTGTCAATAGTAAGAATTTTTGGCCTACCAGATAATGCCAMAACATTTTCAATGCATGTATTATTGCAGCTAATTCTCGGTCATGTGTTACATAATTTTCTTTATKTTTCTTTAGTTTCCAAGATTCATAAGCTATTACATGGTTTTCTTGGATTAACACTCCTCCAAGACCTTCACATCATGCATCTGTACATACTACAAAGTCTTTATCTAGGTCTGTCAATTTTAATATAGGAGCTGTAGTTAAGAGTTGTTTTAATTTATTAAAAATTTYTTGAAATTTCTCAGACTAGATAAACTTAGTTCCTTTCTTTTGAAATGATGTTATAGGATATGAATTCTTGGAAAACCCTTCTATAAACTTCTGGTAATAGCCACTTATACCCATAAAGGATATTATCTCTAAAACATCCTTAGGTTCAGGCCAATTCATTATAGCCTTTATTTTGTTCGGGTCAACTGTGATACCTTCTTTGGAAATTACATGTCCCAAATACTGAATTTGGTCTTTATAAAACTCACACTTACTTATATTTGCATATAATTTATGTTCTCTTAGTATATGTAATACTATTCTTAAATTTTCTTCATGCTTCTTTTCATCTTTTGAAAAGATGAGTATATCGTCTATAAAGACAATCACAAATTTATCTAGAAATTTACTCAAAATGCTTTTCATCAAGCACATGAATGAGGTTGGGGAATTAGTCATCTCAAAAGGTATTACGACAAATTCATAATGCTTGTACCTTGTTATAAATGTTGTTTTATAAATGTCCCCATCATTTACCCTAACTTGATGATAATCATAACGTAAATCAATCTTAGAAAATATTATAGCTCCCCGTACTTGATCAAACAAATCATCGATACGAGGTAATGGATATCTATTTTTAATAGTCATTTTATTAATCTACCTATAAACAATATAGAGATGTAATGTCCCATCTTTATTTCTAACAAAAAGTACTAGTGCCCCCCATGGAGATACACTTGGTCAGATATTTTCTTTATCTATCAATTCTTGAAATTGACTTTTTAGTTCATTTAACTCTAGGATATTCATCTTATAAGAAGCCTTAGAACAAGGTATTTCTCCAGGTATCAAGTCTATGGAGAAATCTACTTCTCTCCTAGGAGATAGTCCAGGAATATCTTGGAATACATCCTGACATTCCTGAAATACTGGAAAGTTATCTAACTCATTATTACTTTCCTCATTTTTCATTATAATTTATGTGTACAACAAGTAGTTTACATCCCTTTCGAATGCATGGTTTAACTTGTAAGGTTTTTATTTCTCTAATACTAACAAGTCTTGATAATCCTTTAATATTTATAATGTTGCCTCTTTCATATGCACAGGTAAATGCTTTATTATAATAATCTAATACCACTTGAAACGTTTCCATCCAATCCATATCGATTAGTACATCGTAAGATCCTAATGGTAATATGTTTAAGTCTATCTATGTTCTTAGTTTGTTCATACCAAGTTCGCAGTTTTTAACAACATCTATAATTCTCCTTTTAGTTTATGTAGCTAATTGTACTAACTAGGACTTTTCAAACTTTTCCTTATGTAACTTACAGATTTGTACAACTCTTGGTGAAACATAACTTAAACTATCACCCAAATCAATTAAAACAATAACTAGTTGGTTATGTATCATACCTTCAATTTATACCATTGAAGTTTGATGATTTTCCTGTCGATTTTCCAATGTTGCGCTGATTTTTGGTGTAGACCTTTCCAACTCATCAACTATAGTTGTTTTCTGTACTATTTGCACATTGTTATTTCCATTCTTCCTGAGAGGGAAATATTTATAGTAATGTGGACCGCTGCATTCCCAACATTTACTATTTCTTTTTGGGAAATTTCTTTATTGAAGAAGGTTGATGGTTTGGCATTCTTATTTTCAGGATTATTAAAAGGTTTACTAGTTATGAACTTATTACCTCCTTCAAATATCTTATCATCATTTCTATTAGAAGAATCTTCCCCTTTCTTCTTAAGGTCAAACCTCTCAACCTTTTTCCCATTCCAATTCTTAGAATTCTCATTTCTATTTGTATACTACTCAAAACAGAGTTTATCTTTCCTCATGGTTTCTTCCATTGTTTTTGGGTTATCAAACTCAATTCAATCTTTATAAGAACTAGGTAAGCAACTCAAAAACCGTTGAATATTTGGTTTTTCATCCATAATGTAAGGCACATAATGCAACAAAATTGGAAACTTGCTACATAAATATTTCATTGTAATATTTCTCGGTTTTAGTTCATAGAACTCCTTGGCTTTACCCTCATAATACTGTTCAAACATGTACTTTTTATTAAAATATCTCTTAAAGTTTTTCCAAGTGATTTTCCTTTCCTTAATCATTTTTACTCTTTTTATATCCTGCCACCATATATCTTCTTTTTCTATCAGATTATAAATAGCCATCCAAGATTTAAGATCACTTGAATAATTGTAAATTTGAAAGTATTTATGCATACCAGAGAGCCATGCCTCTACTTCCTCACCAATATCCACTTCTACATTGAAGGTTGGTGGTTTAATATTCTTAAATTCTCCCATAACTTCATCATGTTGTTTAGGTTTCTTTTTGGTTCTTTGTTTAGGGCTAGAACTACCTTTAGTAGACATTTCAGTATCATCTATATCCTTATATAATGACTCTATATTAGATTCATGATACTCCAATTGTCTTTATTTCTTATTAGGTTGGGCTATCTTAGAGTTGCTAGAATTTTTCCCCTTATTTTTATTAGTTTTTTTATTGCACATTTTTTCTAGCGGAATTGCATTTAGTTCCTATCAGGTCTTTAAAATTCTTTCTTTATATTCTCTCACAATTTTTAGTTCTTCTCTTAGATCTGTTACTGTCTTTATAATTTTTAAATACCTATCATTATTTAGATCCACCTAGAGATGTCCATCACCTAAATTCCCTTGTTCAGGATTCTCTTGATGAGGTTCTTCTCCCTGAAGCTCAGGTACTTCTATCATTTTCCTACAAAATCAAATTATTTTTCTTCCTAGAGGTAAGAAGAAAATCAAGACAATTTACATGTTATATTTTTCTATGATAAATCCCATAAAAGGACAAGTGTTGTAACCTACAGCTTGGATACCATTATGTCACACCTTAAATTCCATTCAATATATATATATATATATATATATATATATATATATATATTCAACCATAATAATTTAATGACTTCTCGCCATCTTAATTGTCGCATATAAGTCCATTAATTTAATTTATTCCTACCTTTATGCATTTCCTTGTTTTCCTTTATCATACAATAGTCTCACTATTCTTTCATCGTTTTAGTATGAACAAGAAAACCATAGAGACTAAGTGATTAAACAGAAAGTCATTTATAACTTCTCATAACTTGTTATAGTATATCATTATAATAATGGAACAACCCGATACTTAACAATATAGTTCTTCATTATACGTTGTTTTTATAAAAGTTATCATAAGTATTATACCACTAAGACTAGGTACTTTATAACCTATAAATGTTTTTTTTTGCTAAGTTTCATATTCTATTTGTTATATCTATAGTCGTTACTATTTGAGGACATGATCGATGCCATGTACAAGGGTCCCCTTATTTCTATACATTCCCACTTGGCACTACAACATTGTTATTATAACTCTTTAATCATATCATAACTTATATCAATTCCATATAATTCGACATACAAGATTTGTATGGTATTTCCATGTTGAGGTAAGATCATAATTAAAATGAGTTTTATTGCATATCATTTAACTTGGAATACAAAATGGTGGCTCATACTTAAGGGAGTTAATATGATGTTTTACGAGAAATTAACTCATGTTATCGTACTATTTATTAATTTGATTTCTTACCAACTTTTCTTTGTTGAGCAGTGTATCATACGGGGTGTTTACCATGTAGCGATCTTGCATGTGCCACCTATGGGGTTACCATCTCGATGAGAATTTATTGGCATGTGCCCTAAGGATGTATACATGTAGCTTCATTTTTCTCACAGGTGTTAGGTTTTCCTTGTCATATCCTTAACACTTATGACCTCTCCCGAACTTGGCTCATTTCACACTTTTCAGTCTTGTTTCTCCGCTCTGCATTCATCCTGAGAGGTTTTTTCAAGAAGTTTATTTTTTTACTGGACCCTTCCGTATCTTGAGATTTCTTGAGTTATAAACTTAGAAGTTTGATTTTACATAACCTTATTTTCATTTACAGTGGAATTATTTGTGAGAGCCATGGCCTTCATAGCCTCATTGGCTTACAGTTGGTTTCTCCATATTTTCCCTAAATGGTAAGAGATTGTTAAATATTCTTTACTCATTTTGGTTCCCTGTATAAATAATAAATTTTATACTTATAGCCTATTATCTAAGACGTTAGTTCACAGTTGTGTGTAAATGTTATTTCACCAGCTCTGTTTAAATGTCTCTATAACATTTTCCTTGGCAAACTTCTTGTTTCTATATATCTACTATATAATGTCGTGATTGTAAAATTGTATTTCAATTACGGTAAATTTCTCTTCTGGTTAATCTATGGTTTGAAGAATTTTTTTCCTTGGACCTTAGGGACTTATCGAATGAACCTAGTAATTTTATGAACTTTGTGGTCTAATTTTACCGTAACAAGATTTATTATAGGGTTTATAATTCATTTTTTTTGCTACTCTCGTTTCTGATCTATGATTAAAACCTTTTAAATCGTTTATTAGACCTGAACTTAGTTAGGACTTCTGTTAAAATAATTGTATAGGTGCAGTGTTCGCACAGAGTAGTAATGTTCTTTGGTTTATATTCTGTAATTGTGTTGTGATTTAAATCCTTAATAAAAATTTTCTTGGGTATTTAACTAATGATGGGCCCTGATTATTGTTGTGAGGGGTACCAATCATCTATCCAACAACCCTCAACATTTCGGTGCAATTTGAAAGAGACAGAAGGAGATACAAAGGCACTCTGTACACCCATGGTAATTTCATCTCCATTTGCATATGTAATTTGAATTTTTTTTAACTAATTAAAACTCATACTGCATTCTAACTTTTTTTGCTACTATTATGTAGGTGTCGAGGAGGTTGGTACCATGGAAACTTGGAAATACCCTTTCCTGGAAAGGAATTCGGGTTACATTACTTAATTGAATTCAAGTCTAGTATCAAAATATGTGACTTATATGTTTATACATTTTGTCGAGCTAGTCGACCGAATAATTTTGTATAATCATTCATGAAAGTCCTGTGACTTAGGGATGTTGTCTACACATATTAGAGTTATGTAATTTTAAGTACTTTATTTACATAATATTGATACCTTCTTGGATATACATAGTCATTACTTGTATCTTTATTAAACTTGGYTTACTTAGTATTGACTTTATACATATACAATCATTACTTATATATTTTTTAAAATTTGTTAACTTAGAATCGATTTTGGACATACATAGTCATTATTTATATATTTGTTAAACTTTGTTAACTTAGTATYGATTCCTTTCGGATATTATAGTTATTATTTGTATCTTTGTTGAACTTTGTTTCCTAAATACATGATTCTTTTTTTTTTTAAATAAAAAAGGAGTAGTACCTACTATATTAGATTAGCACAAAACTTTGACAAAAAAATACAGAGTCATGGCTACAGTCACCAAAAATGCTGCCGGTATCCGGAAACCAACATAAGTGGGAGGAAAATAGCAGTTATATGATAATACATAAAGAAAAGAAACATCTGTCCTGCCCGGAGGAAACCAGGACAGATGCCAGTGGTCCAGATAAACCTAAAACAGTTACACAGTAAAACTAAAAACCAGGAAAACATAAGAACCTAGGCACCCGGTGATGTGTCACTTCCTCCAGTTTGCCAAGTGGTCCCCGCCAGAATGGAAAAATCCTACACGCACAGGGGGCACTTCTGCTGAGCTGGAGCCCCAGAGAATGCATTGAGGAGCAGGTCCATGCACTGGCCCATGAGGAGGGCCCTATGTTCCAGGTCCGACATGTGGCCTCGGAGCTCGAACACCAAGGCCAGGTGCTCGTCACTGAGGAGAGATCCATGCGTTCCGCCACCCAAGCCACTAGGAGGAGCATGCGTTCCGCCACCCAAGCCACTAGGAGGAGCACTCTTCAGTTCCAATGCCTCACCAATGCCAACCGCGAGTTCCCTCTGCACTGCTTCTGTCTCTGCACTCACATTCTCCTTGGCATCTGTTGCTTGCAAGTCACCCGACCAGGGGATTTCTTCGACAACGCAGCCAGGGAAGTCGTCTTCCCTAGCCGAGATGCATATGGTGCCCTCCCTGCTAGACGTCTCCATGGCGCGGTGCTTCTCAATGCACGGCAGGTCTCCAATTGACAGGTCCTCCTCCACGACGCAAATTGGAAACAAATTCACGGTCTCGGCCTCCTTCTTGTCACTCTGCGTGAAAGCCATGTCTTCCTTGCTACAGCCAACTCCCTGTTCTGCAATAGTGTCAAGCAACGCCCTCCTCTCAGCCCGAGCCTTCTTCCTGAGAATGGAAGACGCCAAAGCCAGAGCACGTTCAAGTTGCTCCTTCCGACGCCTCTGCGCTCTGTGTGCATCCCATGCTGAACCCCGGTGAGGCCTTCCTCACTTTCTATCCATTGTACCCAATCAAATGCCAATTGATTGCAGAGCTAAGTTAAAAGTCTAGGACGAGAGCAGTTGCAGGTGCAGAGCACAGGCAAACCGACTCTGTCGTGGCACACAGAGAAACCACCAGCCCTGGAAATTCTTCTCAGAGTATAGAGAAAAGGTGGTAAACAACCTGAGCATAGCTGCAGCAGGAGCATTCCCTCTCTGCTCGAGCTCAAAAGAAAACTCATAACCAGACCACAGAGACCTCCATCCTTCCATATCCTTTATTAATACAAGTGCGCAGGGGGTGTTAATGGTCGCACGAGGGAGGAGTCCCTCCATCGCATGGCCTCTACTATGGCCGTCCACCATTGTAAATGCTGATGTGTGGGTGGCAGCCATCAGCAATTAAACCAGAACTAAGTGTTGATCCTGGTGTCATCGCCACAGTGCCGTGTGTCACCCCATCCGGGGCCTAAATACATGATTCTTAATTGAATACAATTCTTGTTTTTAATATCTAGATTTTACTCATGATTTTTATGGGTTTGCTACCGATAATACAATTTTGTCTGTAGATCTAGGAACATAATAACTATTGTTTTTCTTTCAATAGTATTCATGCATGAAACTATGATATGCATCTATTTTCTCATAGAAATCACTTAAGTCTAATAATGTTACGATTTATTCATGCTTTAAAATACTTCATAACCAATCATTTTGGTCACAATAATGCACAATAACATATAGTAAACATCAAGATCAACATTTACATAATAAATAAGTAAAACCTGTAACTTGAGGAAACCACACATTGAAGACTTTGTTTCTCCCAACCGTAGACTAGAATCTCTATCAACCTTGGTCACCCTCGAGCAGAGTTCGGAATCCAAGGGGTTGCCTACGTGGTCTCTTGCAGAATTCTGAGTACCTTCTTGTTGTGTGTAATATTAGAAAATCATTGTTTCAAGTCAGTTCAATGCGTAGCCTTCTCTAGATACTAGTTTGCATCCTAGGAATGGAATTTCATTCCCTTTTCATGACTTCTTTTTACTTTTCCTAGGACTTATGACACTTGTATTGAGAGTTCTTCTCACTGAACACCTGTTAGATTCAATTCTACACGTGTTCACAGATTATCCTATAAATTTGGAATGTCTTTTTTGAAGTTGAGTTAACTCCATAGTTTGTCTTAGTCTTATACCACTTGGCCAACCCCTTTGGATTCCTAAATCCCTCTTTGACATTTGCTTCAACATGTACCCCTTTTTCCACATGTGTTTATTTTCATAAAATAATAAGGTTTTTCAATTCAGATTTGGTCAATTGGCCAAATTGTCTTTTGGAAAAATAATTAAAATTCTAAAAAATAAATAATAATAGTAATAATAATCAAAAGTTCAAGTCATGGGGTATCACAATAATAGGCAAGGGATTATGAACTAGAGAAGAATGAAATATTCTCCCTGGTGGAATTGCTAGTTCTGTTATGGAGAACATCTCATGGGTGGATAGTAATATCTCCCTATGATATGCCTATTGATCCTAGACAGATGGAGTGCTAGACTTTTATGGATTTTCTTTAGATTCAATCATAATTTGGATTCATATTTAAACCAAGAAGTGGTTGAATAGGATATCTTTTCCTGAAGGTTTTCCTTCATATTTCCCAACTATTGCAGTCCTAAAGTTCTAGCTCCAACATCTACAACCTTCTCCCTGCACACAAAAGAAAAGAACTTCCTTCATATTTCTCTTCTTAATGTTATAATCCTAGATCTAGCTTGGATCTAACCTAATCTATAATAAAAAAAAATAGTTCTGAACATTTATGCATGAAATACAAACATTCATTTGGGAAAACCAATGATTTATTAATTTGAAAAATGGAAATACATCAATACAATTACCTCTTTGTGTAGATGAATTCCCCTTTTCCACTTTCTCCTTTATACTCCTCATCTCTTCAACCAAGATAGGAAACTTGACTACAATTGATGTATATGGAGAATCACCTTTGAATTTTGGCACCATAGATCTATAAATGATTCTTCCTTGATGCTCAATATTTTCCTTCTTTAAACATATTCTTGGAAGAGGCTTGGGATAGCTTCTGGATCTTATAGAGACCAATGGATACTCAAATGATGTTATTTCCAAGGCTCATGCCACAAAGAACCAACTCATCCCTCTCTTGCCTCTTCAAAACTCCACGAATATTGAAGGTTACATAGGGTGTCATAGGTTGCACTATATTTGACCTACGACATGTCCCTCATTGTCCATTTATGACAACCAGGTCCCTACAAAAATGTTCTAAATATTAAGCCAGAGCTGTGTATTTGCTTTCATCTTCTATTGTATTCCCTTCTAGCCATGTAGGGTAGAAATTAACTCTATGACACTTGGCTATGATAAGAACAAAATACCCTTGAAGGATATGAAATCACTTGTTGGGTGTCAATTTTGACCATTTTATTAGCTCTTTTACCTTCACTTTTACCTGTTCTCCTGTCACTTTTGTCCATTTTTCACCTCCCTTGATGGAATAATTTGCATAAAATAAGGTATAATCTATTATTTGAGAGAATACTCTTACTTTATCTTATAAATAGTGATTGAAAGTTATTTATGCAATTTACTGCCTGGAATCAATAATTACAGGAATTAATGGTATTTTTGAGTGATCACATGAACTGGTGGTTTGGGTACTTTCCCTTTGTATTCAAGAGAAATTCCACTTGTTCCCTAGAATCCACAAGATGAATAATTAAATGTCTTTCCATTGTTTTAGTGAATGGATCCATGTGGTCAACATCGACAGCTCATAGGCATTATAGGAAATCTATAGGCATTACAAGAAATTTGGAAATTGTTTAGCAAATATGGCATTCAATGACAGAAAGAAGGGAATAGTTATTCAAAAAATTGAGGATTCATCCCAAATGGATCGAAGAAGATAATATCCTTATGATACAATGAAGATCTGGTCGACAATTTATGAATTTAGTTAGATTTATGGAGACATTTGATTATCAAAAACATTCTATAAAGTAAAGGCATGGGATCTGAATTAGGGATTGGAGAGAGAGAGAATGTTTCTATCATCACTTGGAACATATTGTAATTTCTGAAATTTGTGCTTGAAGAGTAATTAATGAATATCTGAGAATTTTTGTGTAAACATCTCTCTGTTCTGAGTTTCTTTAACAACACACCCCAAAAAGGCCCCCCTAGTATGTGTTGTGTTTATTGTAGTATTTATTGCCTTTTAGTGATAGATAAGTTTGCAGTGTGTTCTTGTTTATTTTCATAAAGAATGTGTTTATTTTTTTTCCTGTAATTGCATAATGACTATTAAATTCTTATGAGTATGTTTGAATTCTTGTAGATTCATAGCTTTTTTTTTATCATCATGTGTGAATTTATTTTTCTAAAGTATTTTTATAGACCTTAATATCTCTGTGTTTGTTGTATGATTTGTTCTAGATTTATACATTGAAAGTGTTCAACCTCAATTGAATAAAATTTTGTTTCCAATGCCATACAAACAACTCCATGAAACATTCCCCAAAGTAGTGAAATCTGTAAGTTTGCAGTTGTTTAAATTTGATTCAGTTTTCAGTTTTTTGAATTAAACTCAATTGATTTCAACTCATAAATCATGATAATTTATTTAATCATTAGTTCAGTTCACTAAACGAAGTAAGTTCTTCAAAAAGAACACTTGTAAGAGTAGTGATTAACCTGCAGTCTAAAGCTTTACCTTATGATAGTTAAATATGAACCAGTCAATTGAATAATTTTCACCATCAATTTGTGAATATGTCAAGTTCAATAGGAAAAGGTTCAAAGTAAACTATGCAAATATTATGTGTATGTATCACAAGTTTACTTTCCCAGATTAATAATTGAATGATGAGAAACCTAGACCACTCGGAAGCCTAAAAGAATTGATTTTGAGGGTCAAAATTTTCTGTTATTTTTTCAGTTTTCTTTTCTTTTATTTTCTTTTTGAGTGATTCACACATTTAGGACTAGGAGGAGTGAACACGGTAAGATGAGAGGTAAGAACCTGCGCATTCACTTTAGTGAGTGTATGCAAGTCTCAGTCATGTGTGATTTTCATGAATATTTCAGTTAGACCTAGGGATATCAAGGGTAGGTTTATTAAAACAAAAGAACCAGTTTCATCTAAATCATAAAAAACAAAAACAAAAATAACAATTAAAAAAAAGTGTCCGAAAAAGACAAACCCCCCACAAAAACACTAAATCAAACACAATCATTTCCCATCAAACTGTTAATAATATCATCCACTACTAAATTGTTTACATGTGCTCATAAGGATAAAGAAAAATAGGTTTTTGAAGTGACAACCATGCAAACACAAACAAAGGAGGTTGTTGAACAAGAAAAAGATTCAGAAGATGGGCCAACAGATTGAGACAAGTAGTTTTGGATATTTTGGGGGAAATGAATGGAATATGTCGAGTCACATGCAGAAGGAGGAGGTCCAAGAAGATCGCCAGATGGTATAATAATAGGAGATGAATATGATAGAATACCATAAATATTGGAATAAAGAAGGGAAAGAGAAGAAAGACAAAGGCAGAGAAGAGAAGAAGAAGAAGAAAGATGAAGAATAGAAAGAGCACATGAAGAGAGAGAAGAAAGAAGACACGGAGAAGAAGGTGAAGCAGATGGAGAAGAAGAAAGTTAAGTCACTTTCAGATTTCTTATTATAGATGTACCTGCGGCTCTTGGTAATGAGGTAAAAATAAAAAATATTCCTCCCTCAGTTCTTCCCAATTTTTATGGTTCATCTTTTGAGGATCCTTATTATTTCTTATTCGAATTTGACATCTTATATAGAAATTATGGTTATACAAATGATGCACATAAACTTCCTTTGTTTCCTACAACTTTAAAAGGAAGTGCACTAAAATGGTTCATGGGTTTAGGCGAAAACTTCATTGCATATTGGAAAATAATAAGGAATATTTTCCTCAAGGAATAATAGGCATATTGTAGACCTCGCAGTTCCAAAAATGACATATTTAGAATGTCTCAACAAGAGGATGAGATTCTAGAAGATTACTTGAAACGCTTTTTGTATAACCTACAAAATTCAAAACATAGTACTATAAACCCTCATCTCACTCGCACTATATTTTGAAAGGACTTCTAGATGAATAAAAATATGTTCTAAATTTAATGGGTTTAGGAGATATATCTTATTTACCATTTGACCAGATTTGTGAGATCTGTAGAAAATACTTCAGAGGAAAATCTAAAGAAGGAAAAACTCAAAGGGATGCTCTTTTCAAAGTGACAAAAACTGCAACATGGAGTATTACTAAAGCAGAAATTGGTAAGTTACTAGAAAATTTCAAGACTGAACTTATGGGTACCTTATATTCACAATTTGATGCTTTTAACACTAAGAAAAGACAGGGAGAATAAAATGCATCTTTAGCAACATTTTTTCCTGATTGTCGCAAAAAACATCCAAAGAATCAATGTCCACTAAAGAGTATCCAAATTTGTCATATTTGTGTAGAAAAACATGCAACAAAGGATTGTCCCTCAATTCCTGGATTAAAAGTAGTATATCAAGAAGATAATGAAGCATCATAGACTCTTTACAATATTTCACCCAGGAGGCCTTGACAACTGAGGGAATGTATGTTTCAAGACCCTTCTCAATCATTTTTTGTGTTTCCTACTCAAAATTCTGCACAAACTACTTGGAATGTCCCATGCCATGGCAACCCTGGCTAACAAAACAAAACTTCAATCAACCATTGCAACAAAATTGTAGAACTAAAAATTATGCTACTCCACCATCCTATATTTTTCCACAATACACATCTCAATATCAATCTGTTGACGGGCGAAATTGACCACTCGTCAAATGGAAGAGTGAATCCAGTCCGGGGTTGTCTAATTAACTCAAGTCGTTTGAATTGACTCTCTCTGACGGGTTTAATGGCTTCATTGACCAATCTAAAGTCCTAAGGAAATGGAAAAACAAATAAAAGAAACGAAATAACTCACTAATTACTAATCACTGAAATATATATGTACATCTAAATATATATATATATATAGTTTATTTAAATAATATTTATATGATAGTTCTATTTATCTAATTCATATATACAAGATATACAAATAATGATTTTTAATCTGAACTCATAAAAATCAAATATATAATAGTTCTTTTAATGAAAGTAGATAAAGAAAGCAAAAAGTACTATTTTTTTTTGGTTTGTTTTTCAAATCTATATGCATTCATAAGATCAAATATTAAACTACTTATTTAAACAGAAAAATATAGACAGTGAAAATTATACTATATATAGGAATTTCTATATTATGCAAACAAATAAAAGAAAAGAACAGACTAACCTATTAATCATTTGAAGAGTGTGCATCCAACTGTTTGCGTAAATCGTACATCAGTCCATCCACGAGATAAATCTATTGTTCATCTTCACACTATTTGGTACAAACGCTAAACTGTGCATTGACTGGTGTATTTGACTGATAAAACAATAAGACGCAAAAAAAAAATTGTGATATAATAGACTCCAAGTAATAGAACATAAGATAAATCTGACAGTTACAGCATGCATTTAATCAATCAACATGTTTAAGGTAAACCTCATAATATGAATTGAATGATCATTCACTGTTTTCATAAAACTGAAGCATAAAATCGTGAACTGTGAGAGAAAAACTATCTTGACAACAAAATAATCTGCAAAGACGAAAGCTATCAATAGTCATCCAATTATCAAGATAAACAAATTATAGACAATAACAACATTCACAGATGGCTAAAGCATGACGTAAATATTTGTTATGTCCAACTTCGAGTATAAGTTGTTCACAACTAGCCCCAGGCCAGGATGCCCCTGATTACAAAAATAATGGGTTTATAAAGGCCTCAGAAAATATAATTGTTTCCCTTTCTTAGATCAAATATTAATTAAAAAAATAAAAAAGGGGGATACAACCACCCAGATTATACTAAATCCTCTAAAGCTAACAAAATTTCATTTCTGTTCATTCAAAATGCATCAAAGATATGACTGGAAGGTCTCAAGAGTGCCTTAGATCAATTTGTAATCATGGATTCCTGAATATCCTGAAAGAAAAAGGAAAATAGAAAGATTTAGATACAATTTACACCATTAATTTACACATTTCGAATTAACATAACTGGCTACAGAATCTTGTGACTCTGTAGCTAGTTATTTTAGTAAATGAAATCCAATTTATTGAAATAACAAAACAATCTAGTTTCAATAAATAGTCCTATATTAAGATAAAGAATCATACCTCCAACTATGAAATCAAATCGTATCAAACAACCTTGGAATTTACAATTGTTGTTGCAGCCTCAACATTTTTAAATACCACATTGCCTGTTGTCTTCAAATGTTTTTATTTTCCTTGAATAACAGACTCGAGCCTATGGTTTTCCCTCCTTAAGACATCAATCCGATCCATTAGAGCCTTAACCCGTGACTGTAGGATAGGGATATCAGTATAATATCTATCAATCTAGGATAGACAGACTTGACACTTTGACTGTGCGACGGTTGCATGGGAACAAACATGATTGTGAACCGACGCATCTTCCATACGGACAATAGATTCATTACCCAATTTGACACCAGGAAACTCTGCGTTGTTTTTCAGACAGGGAGGCAAATTGTCAACAAATTTATAGGGCCGATCAAGGTGTGGTTCGAATGGATGAGGGTCTTCTTCAGTGAGGAACCTATCGATTTCAGATTCTGAACTCTCATGAACCTCGATCATGCTGATCGAGCTCGCATGAGAGTTCTACTTATTATGAAGCCTCCTAGAAATCAGTCTCTCGGCTCTCTTGTTCTTAAAATTTATATCAACATTGCTTTTAGATGCTTTCCCTATAGGTTTCTTTAAATTTTTAACACATTCATTAGGATGTATAACCTGCTCACAGGCCTGTTCAATAATCTTTGGATCGATTAAGGGTTTGTTGTAGGAGGCTGAGACATAGGCCTGGGTAGGTGAGAGGGGCGTTGTAAGGTAGATTAGGGTCTCTTCAACCACAAGTTTGTCAACCTCCTCCATATCTGGGTTACCATAACCGTTTCTGGTTATGAATGAATCCCAACTGTCATTCTGCAATTCTAATTGATGCACAAGCAAGATTTTTATTAGGCCATGATGGAAGAGGATCGAGTTTGACCACTGCTTTCTATACCTTTTGCCCATTTTATAAAGGCTCCTCAATAAATAATACGGCATGTTCAAAGGAAACCCCATAAAAATCATAAGCAGACGTAGATGGTACAAAAACACAATACCAAAACGTCCCTCACAGGTAACAAATTGTTTTACCACAACAAGCAAATTGTGTCACCGATCTTTTAGGAAGGAAATGGGCATACCTTTTTCACATCCTTTTATCTTTCGAGAGGTAAAGAGGAGACTCCAAGGGACTTCTTCCACTTTTGCATTTTTGAACCACCTTTGACCACTTGTAGGGAGTCCTGTAGCTTGACTCAAGAAATCCTCTGTAACCTCCAGTTGGACGTCACCCACTTTAGCTCTACACCCATCGAAGGAGAAAGCAAATTCCTGGGTAGTTTGTAAATTGAAACCTTGAAATTTTCTAATGAAAACGAGCCAACCACTTCTCTCCGGATCTTGTTTGGCATCATCATATAAGAGCAGAGTTTGAATGCCATTTGGTTTGACTCTAACGACAGGAGCCATACTAGATGAAAGGGTAATCGATCAAACACAGCATGCAGGGAGGGTTTGAGAGATAGACCAGAGCCATACCCTGAGCCCGATAACACCAACAATGTATGACATATGAGTAGAAACTCATAACGATAAGATGGGCGTTAATTGAAATGCATGCGAAGAGGATTTGCTAAGACCAAGACCAATCTTGGAAATGATGGCTGACTTCAAATTGTATTGCCACCTTTGCATTTAGTACAAGCTAGGACCAAAGCATTAAAAAGGAAATAAGTACGAGATATAATGGGTTGGATCATATGGTTTGGGATGTTTGGAAATCGAAAATCAAAAACCTAGTAATGAAGAAACATATAACCAAGAATCAAACAACAATAAAAAACCATGCCAATACTCAAATCATAAAAGGTCCTTTGTTGATATAACTATCAATCCCTAAGCATGGTTGGTGTTCAAGGAATCGAAACAAGGAGAATAAATCTTCATGGTAAGGAGCAAAGCTTCATTAATAGACTATAGGAACAATTTGCCTTTAATAAATTTTCAAACAGAATGGTAACACAGTGGCAAGTTTTAATGCTTCATTTTCATGCTTTCAGTCATGAACGAAGCATGAAATAAAACAATAGTGAAAAGTGACAAATTACGATTGTCATTTCGAAAATCGCTCATGAAGAGTAATAAAAATTCATGACCCCAGTTAGGTAGCTATAAAAATCATTTAATTGACATCAAAAGTTTAAAAAAAATGTTGGGCTACCAAGAATGGTGACATGCTGGGAGAAGCAGTTATCTCTATAATACGAACGATTTCAGGTTAGAGAAATCTAAAAAAATCCAAATCGAAGAACAACTGAAAGGTTATTTGAACATCTTTAGTAATCATGATGTAGTCCAGTTTAAGATATCTTTCATTTTAAAAAGAACGAAATCTGGTGACAAACTTTACAAAAAAAAAGCCACGACATTTAAGTTAATGTCTCCAATACTGTTGACAAGGCCACTATTGCTAGCAGGCATTCATAGCCTCAACAGGGATGTCAATTAACCCACTTTGACGTCTGTATCCTGTCCAAGAAATATCAAATCAGAACGAAGGACGCTTATGGCCAAAACAAGATTATATCTGAGAATTTTCTTTTACTTGACATTGCTTCGCTACCAGCGGGCCTGCTCAGTACCCCGACAAAGTTGTCTTGGAGTCTGTTGTTGGAAAAAACACCCTATGGACTAGCAAACTAGGGTCAGACTTGCATGTAGATTTTGACCAAATAGAAACTACTTTTTTACCTACAACCCAAGATTTACACCCCCTTTTCACAGTAAATGCATGGAAAAGGACCACCAACCTTATTACCGGCGTTCGATGTAGATCCTTCGTTGCTCTTCGATTACTTGCTTGTGTTGCTCCTTCCACAAATGACCTGCACTCAAGACAAACAACAACTATGCATGCATGCTACTTCTATACTCAAGGGTTAGAAATCAAGCATAAATTAATCAAACCATAGACAATTCATGCATTGGGACGGGAAACGTATTCTTTTTATTACTGAAAGTGAATCAACTTACAAAAATCTGAGACCGGCCACTGCTCCTTGAACCTAATCCTGGGCTCCTCTTCTTCTGTCCTTCAATTGCTTTGCGTTAAATCTCCTTTGGCATGAGGAAAGGCTAAAGGGTTGAGACAATGGATTACGTAAATAGGCAAAGTTTCTTCGCTATATTTTTTCCTCTTCCAAATGGTACCCCTACCCCTTCTTTTATAGGCTAGAAGGAGCTAGGGTTTTGGACGAACCCTCAGCCATGCATGGCCGGGAGTTTCAGTCAACTGACCCATAGCTTTTTTTTCTGTCGGCAACTTTCCTTTTTTCGTGCTTTGTTAGGTACATGTGGGCTGTTGTGAGTCAGCCAGCATGCACACGCATGCAGTAATGGGTTAGGGCACATGGGCCTTGACACAAGAGTATTTTCAAAGAGTTGTTCAGCAGAGTTTTGGTAAAGAAGGGATATGAGTTGGCCTGATGCTAGGTAAGCATGTGTGGTGCAATTTAGGGTTATAACAGATGCCCCCTAATGTGTGAGGTCAGAAGAGCATCTGATGGCCGAAATACATTATCAATATTTACTGATGTGCCGAACGATTGAGCCCAAGGATCAGGAACCAAGAGGTACCATCTGCAAAATAGCAAATGTCTCACCGAGGCAGGCATACCCATGCTCAGGATAAAATATAACCATGGATACCAATCAAATACACTGTAGATCCATGTCAAATAACTATAAAGAGTAGCCACGAATAATACACAACGGAGCTACATCTCGAAATCAGAAAGATATACATATAGAGTATCCATCTTTCAGAAGTTGATTCGGCCTGATGGTTGGACTTCAGAGCTCGAGTAACAACTTCAAAATATTCTAAAACTTGGGTAGGAGTGTAATATGAGTGTACGAATTCACCACCCAGAGGTCTTCGACGGCTCGTCGGTTATGGACTTGATAATCTTGATGATTGGACTGAAGGCTTTAGTGATTTCAAACAAGGACTTGATTGGAAGTTCAAGATGGTTGGGTATGCAGACAAGAGACATATTGTAGAGGAGTTGACTCAGGCTTAGTGACAAACTTCCCTTGGACAATAGCATGACAAGTAATGAGAATCAGGTAGCATATATGTTAATCATAAGTCTACGAAGTAGGAGGAAACTCAAAATCTCCATATGTTTGGAAGAATAACCAAACGATGGAGGACACAACTCTATATAGTGAGAAAAGATTCCTAAGGTCATACTACATCCCATAGTCTGATGATCAAACGGACAGATGTGCTTTACCCGAGGGAGACTCATTATGCTTCCAATAAAGAAAAATTCTTTTCCCATCCTCTTTTTGGGGTATATTTGATTTTTTTTGTTATTTTTGATAATTTTGGAAAAAGAATAAAGGAATATTAATTTACAATGGAGGAATGAGTACTTCAAACATACAAGCTCAAGGCACAAGGACAAGACTAATGTTCTGGTAAAATGATACTCGGGGAAAATCCTCTAGTGGCCAAAGGTGTTAAGACACAGAAGCAAACTGTCACAAGGTTGGTGGATAAGGTATGCAAATGCGGTTGATAGAACACACAATGGTAACGTCCTTCGATGTAAGTTTAACGAGCCCAAAGAAGGTAAGATTGGTGGTTTTTCATATTTAGAGAGTCTGAAAAAACATAAAAGGAGACTTTGTTGGGGTACCTTTTTCGAAGATAGTCTAGTCGGTTCGAAAAAGGGATAAACTAGCACCGATTAGACGTCGATTCAAAACCATTTTAACGAGTGTGACAAGGACAAGATCACTCGGCTATTTTTTCACTTTTAAGGAGTCTAGAAAAAGCTTAACTATGGATTCCATCAGGAATATTCTTCTGGACCAATTTAATGAGTGTGAAAGAATAAGATCACTCGATGATCTTTTCAATTTTAGGGAGTCTGAAAAGAGCTTAACTATGGACTCCGTGGGGGTTTCTTTTTCGTAAGTTTAGTCCCTCAGGCCCGAAAAAGGGATAAAATTATACCTGAGATTACTCTTCTAAAGAACAAAAATTCGATAGAGTATACCTTTGTTTGTACAGTTGACCGTCTGGACCGAAAAATGGGTAAACTACCGCCAGACAGACGTGACTTCAAATTTTGGTTTAGCGAGCGTGAAAGGCCACAAGATCGCTCGGCAATCTTTTCATTTTTAGAGGGTCTGAAAAGGGCTTAAAAGGAGACCCGTTTAAGGAACGTTCTTTTGGACCAATTTAATGAGTGTGAAGAAACAAGGTCACTCGGCAATATTTTCATCTTTAAGGAGTCTGAAAAGGGCTTAAAGAAGACTCCATAATGGTTACTTTTCTCATTTAATCTAGACGAGATCGAAAAGAATAAATGCAGTCTCGCCAGATGTTTCTTTTAGATCTCAAAGCGAGCTTGAAAAACAACAAAGTTAGCTCATGATAGACTCTTTGTGGGTCGATGCCTGGCATCTCCTCGGGGGAGTTGTATGCTCCGACGAAAACATTGTCTATGACGCCAGGGTTTTGGGAGATGTTGATGGGTATAGTTTCAACAATAGTCGCCATATTTCCCTCAACATAAATTTCCTGCATAGATAAGAGATTAATAGGACATGGCTGATCTCCCGTTATGGTAATGGTGAATTCTCCTACTTCGATTCGGCTTAACTCTGGGAGAAAATATGATCTGTGATGAATATCTTCCTAAGGTTTGTCTGGACTAGTCATTGCTTCGATTACTGCTTCGTTAGAAGGCAAGACTAAGTCTACCGAATCGACGTTAGCGAGAGAACCCTGAGCCCAAATAGGCTCTAGAAGTGGATCTAACTCTTGTGCAGGAGTCGGATCAGGGTTAGCTGAAGCTTGCTGGACTAAAGAGTACGCTACCTCAATGGAAGACAAGGGCATGGACATGCCGGGGTGCCTTGTCTCATCCATCGTGGCTGATGGGGAAGGAAGAATCCAAGGATCCTCAAAGTAAGTCATGCAGAACAACGAAACTTGAAAAATCTCAACCTTATGGTGATTATATATAAATTTGACATCGTCATGAGGAGGTGGGTAATCGAAGGTACCCATCAAGGACGGGCACAAACCAACTCCTACGTTAACGACACCTAGTTGAGGATTATCGATCATGGGGACTTTGGATGCCCCCAAAGCTGGGTCAGGTCTGGAGAAAGACAGTTGATCGATGGTCACTATCCGACCCTTTTGTGGAAACAACAAGACTCAGAAAACTGTAGCAACCACAGCTTGCATAGCATAAGTCCAACTCCATCCTAACAAGAGGTTATAGTCGAGGGGAGCATCGACTACCTCTACCTCGACACACACGGTTTTCCCTCCTAACTACACAGGGAAAGAAGGAATGATGCCATGTGGTCGGAAAGAATGACTGTCGAAAGCAGTGAGGAGAGTAGGTGATGGAGACAAATCGGGCTGGCTAGTGGCCTTCCAACATGCTAATGACATAACGCATGTCAAGGTGCCACTACTATCTGAAATGCTACGTGGTAAGGCAGACGAGGTTTTAAGTCAGTTGTATATAACATGATGGTACCTAGATTACAAGTCTCAGTAGATCCCAAAGCAGTTAACAAGGCTTTCCTCTGAGCAGGGCAGCTTTGGAGGACCTCCAAAGTAGACATCGCACAAGGGGTTTGTGATAAATCCTCCACCACAGAGTAATTCTGGGCGGCCCTTGCATTTGGGTTGTGAGAAGATTTTTTAAATGCACCCTTTGGAATGTGTGTCATTGTTTTTCCCAACGTCTTCTCGATCTGCAGAGAAAGATATGGGAGATCAGCTTCTTTACCCTTCTCAGAAGCGCTTGGTTTACTATAGTCGTGCACTCTAGTCATTATGAAAGCATCACCCCTAACCATGTATACATTTGCAGATGAGGGATTTTTTGGAGGAGGGCAGGTTTCTTGGCTGCCCCCTTCTGTGCTTGTAGAGGCTTGAGTTAAATTTTTCCCATGTTGAAAAGGATTAGTCAACACCGCCTGCTGTTGCTGTGTGACAAGCTTTTGGGCCTCTGCAATTCGAGGACAAAGATGGGTCAGGTGGTCTTCTGCACACAATTTGCACGGATACCTCGCCTTCCATTTTTCCATGGTTTCCCCACCATCATTATCAGTGGGTTTTTTATCCCCCTTACCCTTTCTTCATTGTTTTTTCTTCCCTTCAGGCTGTTGGGTGGCCTTTGGGTTAGTCGACTGCACGGAGTGTATTTCCGACGTTTGGGTAGGGGGAGTAGCCAAAGCAATAGTTTGGTTGGCCATTGTGTGTTGTATGGATAACTGTTGCAACTGTTTTTTCAATTGCTCAGTGGGCTTAGTTTGTGCTGAACCAATAATACCATCAACATGTGGTCCAGCTCTCTGTCTAGTTTTATCCAGTATCGAACGTGGCACATCTGGAAAGATGTTGTATAATAAACTAGACTGAGAATAGATGAGCTCAAACTATTGAGCCCTCATGATGGCATCTTCTTCGAAGAAAAATCCAGAAGTCACGACGTCTTTGAATAACTGTGGGACCAAAGACTTAAGGAACCACTCAAGAAGGAATGATGGTGGTACTGGTACTTTGATTAGACTCTTCCAGCGTCTCTACTCTCGGATATGATCAGAGATATGGTCCATTGTTGTCTGTTTGAAATTGGCGAGCAGCTCTGTGCCAGTGTAGTATGTCACAGGTAACTGGAAATGGTTAAGGAAGGCCATCACCAGTTCGCCAAAAGAAGAGTATCTTGAGCAATCGATCTTGACGTACCATTTCGCGGCACTCCTGATAAGAGTACGTTGAAACAATCGCAACTGTACGTAGTCATATTTCAATGAGTTAGATGAACACCCAAGATGGAAGGTAGTCACATGATCACCTGGATCTTCATTAGGCTTGGCCTCGAACTTTGGAATGTCCAAAGGAAACTTCGTTGGCATAGGAGGCCAACATGGATCGTGACAAATAGGATCATTTAATAACCTTGTCAAATATGGCAAGTGTAAAGTTGCCATGAATGGTAGTTTGGGTTGCTGCTGATAACCTGGGAAAAAGGGTCTTAGAGTTTGACTGGCACCAGGTTGTCAGGAAAAGTTTGGCTACTGACCCGGATACTGGTAGAAACCATGGCCCTGACCAGCGTAAGGATTTTGCATCTGTGGAGACATCATCGACTGATTTCCCATAAAGGACATAGAGTGTTGGGCATGCATCGTGTTCGAAGGACTTTGGGAAGGATTACCCCATGTCGGTCCTGATGGGAGAGGCATAGTAGTTTGTCCAAGGTTCCATTGACTATGGAAAGAATTACCCCAGAACGACATTCCAGAGGACGGAACGGATCCTTGTCTTGAGTTCCAAGGTCCTGCTATATGTGCCCCCTGTGTAGGAATAGTACCCTGCAGAGGAGTAGATTGTCCAAAAATGGGATTGCCCCCAGATGGGAAAGCGGTCGATGAGAAAGTGTTGTTACCAAATAAGAAAGTGTTTTCGATGAGAAAGTGTTGTTCCTTGACTCCCTGCTCCAAATAAACTAGTGTGCGTAGGCTGCCCGATGGACTGCTGATGCAGACCACCAAGCGAAGGGGACGAAGGAGGGATATGACCTCCTACGTAAGGAAAACCATTAAAAGGGATAGGAGTGCCCCCAAGTTGACCTTGTAGAGGAGTTTTAGAGCTCCCCACCCCCAAACCCAAAGTCTGTAAAGTGGAGTAGGTTAGTGCAGGACTTGTACCTGAACTAGGCATACTGTATGAGAACAGAGGGCCTGTCGCACTAGGTGTAAAGGGGGTTGTGGCCGCCGCCATAGACGGGTTCGGTCCACTGTGTGACATAGTTGTGGCCGAGACCATAGTGGCTCAGACTGACGATGGTAAGTTAGGAGATGATTCTCCTGTGGTAGCAACTGTGGTGGGAATTGAAGAATTCCTAGAAGAAGTAACAGTGTTTGTTTCCATAGTTGTGTGAGGCACTGTCTAGCATTCGTGAAATTGGATTGGTACAATAAACAGTGCCAAGATATCAGTGGTTGGAGTTTCAACCGAGCAAAGAGTGGCGATTGATTCCTCCAGGAATTGTTTGGGCACAAAGGTTTGTAACTCGATCGCTTCGAAAGACCCTTGTTGGTCTAGCTTCCACCTTAATGGGGGCGGGGGTGGCTCCTGTGTAACCGGCGGTAGGCCAAGAAGCCTTCATGACTGGCGGAGATCGAGATGCTCCACTATGTGAGAATATATAAGACACGCTAAGGTATTCTAAACGTTCAAAAGTAACACACACTAAAAAGAAGCCCCTAAGAGATAAGACAAGCAATCACTTAAACTATTTGGAAGAACAGTTACAACAACCAACACTAGAGAAAATTACCGGTGCAAGCGCAACTCGAACACGGAAGCACCCTCTAGGTATACTCTGCAAAGCGTGGCCTGATGTATGTCCTAGGTACAACGGTATAGCCCCGCAGTCACCTGTGTATGTCCCTAAAAATATTGGCAACTAGGTTGCCATCACGCGAATAGTCACCAGGAGGGTACAGTCGAAAGTCGGGTAGACCACAATGAGCAGGGTATCAAGCCCAAAACCTGTCAAGGGTATCGAGAGCAAATGGTCCTGAAGAAAACTGAGGACCTTGAATGGATTCGAGACCCACAAATCCCCCTATCAAATGCAAACGACGGAACCCCAAAACAAGCCCTAGATATGTGTTCTCCACTACGATTGGTCTGGCTTTGGAGGGGTTATCTCCGCTACCTTTCCGCACGCGACCTCATGTTTATCCCTTGTGTTAGAGGGGGGTCCCAGATAAATTCCATGAAATTGGAATTAGACACTCCCTATCTTAGAATCTAATGTTTGATTTTGAATGGCCTTGGAGAGTTTCCTCTCCAACCTAATACAAGGCCCTAGTCCTGAACTAGTTTGTGAACCCTACAAACAAAAAGTCTAGTAGATTTTAAAATTAGCATTGCTTTTATGGCTTTATCTTACGTCAATGGGTATGGGGGTGAAACTGATGATGTGTAAATACGAAAGAAAAAATGAATGAAAAAAGCTGGAAACAAAAGACTTTTACTAAATGCAAAATTTCAACAACTTTTCACAAAGAAAGATTTCTTTTTGTTTTTTAATTTTTCTAAGATTTTATACAGCAAACTCAAAGGGATTTCGCTCGACTACGAGCTACTTATGATCTAAGTGCACTGAAAAAAACTTACGAAATAAAAGAATTCTCCGTAGCTAATGATGCATAAACACACTCTTCAACCAAAGAAGAAAATGAAAAGAGATTTTTTTTTATTTAAGTTCTAGTAAAGCAAAAAGGGGAAAATACCAACAAGCAAAAAACCAAGAAAAACAAATGATGGCTTAAAGCGCAGATCACAAAGAATCAGAGTAAAGAATCACATGATGGAAATAAAAAAACAAATACTCTCACGCTTGTCTAAAAACCATAATATATATATATATATATATATATATATATATATACATATTCTGTCAACTGTTAATTGAGAAAAAGCAGGCTAAGGGTAAGATGACCTAACCTACTGATTGTTCAAACCTAGACTCAAACACCTGAGAGGAATACTTCTTATCAAAGGAGGGGATGACTGCCCCACCCTGAAGAAAAAGTAGCCTGTCAAGCACGCGGTTGTCACTAAAATAGCACGCATGAAAACAGGTGTTGAACAGAGACAGAAAGTCTGTACACGTAGTCTGACCTTGTACAGGCCGTGTGTATATCTAAATCCTAAGAAAAAATATGAAAACAGGTAGTCCAGACCAGGAAGAAGCCTATGGTATTGATAACTAGGGTCCTTTGAAGGCTTGGATGCTCTTTCTAACAGACAAGACAAATAATGCAAGGAATAATAAGGCGAAAAAAGCAATCTGAGATAGGACTGTGAACCAGCAAGACTCAGACAGGATTCTAGAAAACCCCCTGAGAATGTGTAATTCTGATAGGGAAGAGGAGGACTGCCTATAAGGTTCTTTGAACTCCTACATGCTACTTCTATCTCTAAAGCTAGCGTTCACACATAGGCTATCAGAGGATAGGGCACAAGTACATGTGTGCAGGCCTTCTACAGGCCGCTTGTACCTCTGTGTGTCCCAAAAACTACAGTCAGGCAAAAGTCAGGGAAAGCTGGTATGGAAAACCAGACTCCCTGCTAGCTCAGACCTTACAGAAAAACACAGGAAAAGAAAAATAGAAAACCTAATCTTTAAACTACCAAAAACTTAAATAAATCTAGGAACCCTAAAGAGTATTCTTCCCAGTGTGTTCGCCAATTTTGTTGTTGGGAAAAACACCCTACAGACTAGCAAACTAGGGTTAGACTTGCATGTGGATTTTGATCGAATAGAAACTAATTTTTTACCTACAACCCAAGATTTAAACCCCTTTTTCATAGTAAATGCATGGCAAAGGACCACCAACCTTATTACCGGCATTCGATGTAGATCCTTCGTTGCTCTTCGATTACTTTCTTGCACTGCTCCTTCCACATATGACCTGCACTCAAGACAAACCACAACTATGCATGCATGCTACTTCTATACTCAAGGGTTAGAAATCAAGCATAAATTAATCAAACCATAGACAATTCATGCATTGGGACAGGAAAAGTATTATTTTTATTACTGAAAGAGAATCAACTTACAAAAATCTGAGACTGGCCACGGCTCCTTGAACCTGATCCTGGGCTCCTCTTCTTCTGTCCTTCAACTGCTTTGCGTTAAATCTCCTTTGGCATTAGGAAAGGCTAAAGGGTTGGGACAATGGATTACATAAATGGGCAGAGTTTCTTCGCTATATTTTTTCCTCTTCCAAATGGTACCCCTAACCCTTCTTTTATAGGCTAGAAGGAGCTAGGGTTTTCGACGAACCCTCATCCATGCATGGTCAGGAGTTTCAGTTAACTGACCCATAGTTTTTTGTTCCGTCAGCAACTATCCTTTTTTCGTGCTTTGTTAGGTACACACGGGCTGTTGTGAGTCTTCCAGCGTGCACACACGTGAAGTAATGGGTTAGGGTGTGTGGGCCTTGACACAAGAGAATTTTCAAAGAGTTGTTCAGCAGAGTAAGCATGTGTGGTGCAATTTAGGGTTATAACAGAGTCATGCATGCATTTACCCTCTGTCAGCAGACCTGTTCAGTGTCCCAGCAGGTTTACAAACACTTCCCACAGCTCTCTGAGAGTTTATTCACAATTCTGATATAGTTTTTTTTTTTAATTCAACAGAGCGGGGTGATGCTGAAAACTCCAGTTTTTTACCATAACATAATATGTCACAGGCCTTTAAATTTTTCTTGCTATCCTTCATTAAGATCTGAAAAATAGTTCATTAATAAAACTAATTTTCAACAACAGGGAGATATCGTTGAGTTTCTCTCTTAAAGAGCAGGGACAACGTAAAGAGATTTTTTAAAGATAGTCATGAATACTTTCAAGTGCAAATTGAAACCGAGAAATCGAATTTCAAACAATATCATCTTTAACTAGCCTACAATTTCAGAGAAAGAAAGCAATTGATGTTCTGACAGCCTTTGACAACTATTTTTGAGATGAAGTATTATGTTTTCTTTGTCTGAGCTAGACCATAGTACAACCATGTTTGTTTCAAAAAGACCGATAAACAAAAATAAAAACAAAAACAAACCAAGAAAGAAAAACAAACAGCAAGGGAATCAAAACAAAAAAATATTTACAAAAGGTGTATGGGAGAGTTGTCAGGTGAAATACTTTTTAAGAGCTTGGTCATTCACCGGGAATGTGTCTGGCTATCCCTCTAAATTCTGCAGGCGAAAAGAACTGGGACCTAGTTTTTCAGCAATTAAAAATGGTCCTAACCACAGGTTTTGAAACTTAGTATGTTCTCATTTCCCCTCATGAGGTTTGTCCATCTTAAGGACAAGATCGCCTACTTCAAAATTTATGTTTGAGGCAGAATTGGAATCGAACCAGTTTTTGACAATGAGTTGATGTTGATCCAATTTTCATTTTTCTTGAGCCCTTACTTCCTCTAACTTCAGCAAAGTGTTAATCTGACTTTCCAAAGGAGGATAGTCTTCTTCTTGCACCTTATGTGATAACTACAGAGATGGAAGAAGAACATGTGGTGGAAGAATCGCTTCCCTACCGTAAACGAGAAAGAAGGGGGAATTACCAACAACAATTTTAGGAGTTACCCTATCACCCCAGATTGCATTAAATAGTGCATTATGCCAGTTTTTATGATTTTCGGAGACCGTTCTCTTGATGATCTTGATCAGGTTTTTATTAGTTGATTCAGCCAAACCATTGCCTTGGGGGTAATAGCTGGAAAAATAATTTAATTTTATTCATTTTTCTAAAGTGAAATCACTCATTTCGAGAGACAAAAAATAGGAAGCATTATCAAATACTAGGCATTCAAGAATACCGAAACGAGTGATAATATTTGAATTCAGGAAAAATATTACCTGGATGGTGCTTACCACTTTTAATGGTGTAGCCTCAGACCATCTAGTGAAATAATCTGTGGCTATTATGATGTATTTATGCTGTTGCGTAGAGGTGGGGTTGATTGGGCCTATAATATCAAGGCCCCAATGCTGAAAAGGGGAGTCTACCGAAACAGGTTGCAGTGGGAATGCTGACTTTTGTACTCATCCAGAAGCCTTCTGATAGATTACACACTTGTGACATAATGCATGGGCATCTTTGAAAAGAGTAGGCCAGTAATATCCTTCCCTTAATAATTTATGGGCAGTGGTGTCTCCATCGAAATGCTCACCAACTTCCCCTGGATGTAATTCTAATAAGACTTTATCTGCTTCATCTTTTTCTAGACAATGCATAAGTATTCCATCAAAATTTTGGCGAAACAATATGCCATTTACCAGCTAAAAAGAAGAATATTTTAATCTTAATTCTCTCCTCTTTTTTGGGTCAAGGTGACGGGGAGTTGATCCGTGAATTAGATCAAATTTGATGTCATCATACCAAGGACTAGAAAGATTTTGTGTACAACATATTTGATTTTGATTGTGTTGATCTTGAATTAACATGTCAGTTTTATTCTGTTGTTCTACAGCTGAATCAACGACCAATTTACATAAACCTTGGCCTCTAACAATTTGTGTTGGAGTGATTTCAAGGTCATATTCTTGTAAGGAGGTGACCCAGTTTTCCCTTTTTTCACCCAGTTCTTTCTACACTAACAAATTCCTGACAGCAGGGGTAAGGGACAATGATTTTCGTCATAGACTTCAGTAGATAATATTGAAAGTGTTTTACTGATTTAAAAATAGCATAAGCCTGATGATCTATTGTTGGGTAATTAAGTTCTGATCCCTTAAAGGTTGAGCTCATAAAGTCAATAGGAACTTTGTTGTTTTCAGCATTCTTTTGGGTTAGCATAGTGGCATAAGACCAATCAGAGGCAAATGTGTAGAGGGTGAAATCTCGTGAAAAATTAGGGCTCATTAGGGAAGGAGCATCTACTATAGCCTTTTTTATTGAGTCAAAATATTGACTTTCTAGAGGTCCCCAATGGTACTATACATCCTTTTTTATTAAATTTTGTAACGGTCTGACCATTTCTGAAAAGCTGGGGACGAACCTTCTAACAAATTTTATCTGACCTAAGAAAGATTGCATGGACTTTTTGGAAGAGGGAGGGGGTAGTTTTGAAATGACTTGGGTCCTTTCAGGGTCAATGATCATCCCTTCATTTGATACAATGAATCCGAGCAACTTGCCTTGTTCTAATGCAAAGACAGATTTTTTGGGATTTAAAGAGTTGTCGTACTTACGACATTGTTGTAGAAAAGATCTTAGATGATCTAAATGATATCCTTTATTCTTTGAGAAGACAGTGACATCATCTAGATAAACTACTACAGATTGATTGATTAGACCACGGAAAGCGATATCCATCGCTCTTGAAAAGGTGGCACTGGCATTTATAAGCCCAAAAGGAATTTTTCTATAAGCATAGGTACCCCATGGAGTATGGAAAGTGGTATTTAGCTGGTCTGGGGGAGACATAAGGACTTGGTTATACCCTAAAAAACCATCCAGCAACGATAATCTTTTAGAACTAGATACTTGTTGGAGGATCTATTCCATGGGAGGAACAGGGTACTTGTCTTTATCAAATGCTCGGTTTAAATTTCGAAAATCGACACATAGTCGAATTTCACCACTCTTCTTCCTTACAAGGAAAAGATTAGAGACACACTGTGTATGTCTTACTGAGAAGATTATTTTAGTATTCAAGAGTTTGTTTAGTTCTTTCTTGACTGTTGGTTCAAGTTTTGGGTGCATCTTTCTTAACTTCTGTTGAAAAGGTTGGGTTTGGGATTTCATAGGAATAATGTGTTGTATGATGTTAGGATCAAAGGTTTTTAGATCATCATATGTCCAAGAAAAGACGTCTTTATATTCCTTAAACAACTTAATAAATGTTGTCTTTTCTTGCTTAGAACACCCCATCCCCAAATTGATGCATTGTGGGTTATCTTTAGTTCCAAAATTCACTTTTTCATGTGTCAAGGAAGAACTATTCGTTTTACAATTCATTGATTTTCTGAATTTATCGTGAAGATCATAAAATATTTCTAATCTTAACACATATTTTTGGATAGAGTTTACCATATCTGATGTGGACTCTGGGGATCTTGGATCTGGTATTACCATAAAATTGTGAAGGTCTTCGTCGTGGGTACCTTCATCAATAACTACACCTTTGAAAGTCTCTTCCATGTGCAAAAAACTGATGATTTGTTGATCTTCATCGAAGACTCTCCAATTTGTGATGTTGTCCAGGACGGATGGTATAAACAACAACTCGACGGAAAATGCATTTGGAGAAAGGCCTTCTGCAGGAAAAAGTTTAGAAGCGACATTAGCTAACAAATCGGCCTCAGAATTATTCAATCTCGTAATAGAATTAATGTTAAACGCAAAATTTGTTCATTAAATTCCATACCTCAGTTTGATAGCTTTTCAGGTGTGGAGATAAACAGTGAATAGAATTTTTTACCTATTTAACCACAATTTATGAATCACCAAAGACTGTCAAATTCTGAATCCTCAAATCTAGTGCTTTTCTGAGACCTTGCTAGAGTGCCTCGTATTCGATCGTATTGTTTGTGCATTCAAATTCTAACCAGCAAGCGATCAAAGTTTTGTTACCTGCTGGATCAATGAGCACACATCCTATGCTGGCTCCTTCCTTAGATTTAGATCCATCGAAGTAAAGAGACCAGATCTGATATTCATCAGGTGAATGTGACCACTGAGAGAGGGTTGTTGACTATGTGTATGTCATAATTTCAGACTGTTGTTCTGGGTTAGTAATGGTAGAAGTTTTGGCCATGAAATTGCTGAAAAAAGTGTTCATCCCCTGCATTTCAAGTGAATTGGCGGAAGCAGTGAATGGTTAATTAGGATCATTTAAATCAGGCACCATGAACTTAAGATAACGTTCACGATTGACCTTGATTTTGTTAGGCTTTCCATTCTCAGGCAACCACAAGTGAGACCAAACTGTCGCAAAATAACCATGTAGCTGTTTGGACCAATCTCTACTTAAAAACAAGCCATATAATTTGGGGATATCAACGAAAATAATATCAATAACCTGATGGACTTTAGGATTAGATGACAATCTGATAAGTACATTTTTTAATTCACCTATTACTTTAACACTAGTTCGATCAAGCTGAATAATTTTCAGACTAGAAGGTTGAACTTCAGCATTGATTTTTTGGCAGACAGACCAAGGCATTACATTTGATGATGCACCTGAATCTACCATACAATTATGTACATTCCTATTGAAAATTTCAAAAGTCAACAAAAAGGGTGGGACATTTCTGCGAGTATTAACAACAGAAGTTTGTTGTTTTTTAGTCGCAGCCCCTAAAACTAGTTTATCTACATTTGTTACACTTTTTACAGCAAGATCTATTTTATCAGAGTACTCTAGCGTCATTTTAGCGAAGACCTTTTGAGATGTTTTGGGGCTGTTTTCAGCAAATTTGTTGCTATTCAGATTGTTGTTTTTGTTGTTTTCTGCAATACTTTGCAGCATCTTTTGCAAAAGAAAAGGAAATTTCAATAATTTGTAAACAGAAATATTAGGTCTAAGATTTTTGAGATCCTCAATCAAATCATATTCTAAATTTGGAGTTATTGAATTCTGTTTAGTTTCAATTGGTTTAGACTGTTTATGAGGTGCATTAGTTCCAATTTCAGAAGAAGATTTATTCGTTGGCTTACTTCTGGTATTGTAAGGATGCATTGTTTCAAAATTAGCCTGAAAGATACTATTCGAAAAATGCCCGAAAATGTTGGGAGAGGATTCATCTTCTTCCACTATTTCTTGTTCATCCACATCTTCAGGAATATCGGGAGGAATCAAGTTATCATGTGCTTCTAGAACTGTCTAGATAGAAAACTGTAAGCTTTCTAGATTTAGGCCTTCAGAATTTGAGTTAGGCCGGTTTGTGGGAAAATACTTTCTGAAAGGGGGTTTGTAAGTCCCTTTGCTTGAACAAGCTTCTTCAGCTGATCTTCTCCAATATATAACCTGATTTGACAACTTCTGAATGACCTTCTATAAATTTTCTAGATCTGAACCGTCTAATTGAGTTTTAGTTTAGGGAGGTCTAGGAAGAATTTTGATTTTCTTCTTGGAGGATGAAGTAGTCTCTGCCTCATTACAGATATTGTCTTTTAGGCTGAGAATATCTTTCTCGATTTGAATCACCTCTTCGAAGGCTTCTAATAATGTGGTTTTCTTAGACCTTTTTACCCAAATTGCTATGTTTTGGTGTAGGGATTTCGTGTAGTATGCGACGATAAGATTTTCAGCAGGCATTGAATCCATGGGGATTCGATTCTTTAATGTTAGGAACCTTTGATTAACGTCTTTTATCTTTTCTTTGGGGTTCATCTTTAAACTAGAGAGTTCCATGACTAGGACTTCAGGAGATTTGTCGTCTCTGAATTTCTCAAGGAAACAGGATTCTAATCTATCCCAAGACACAATGGTGTGGGGTTGTTGGGAAAAGTACCAGGCAGAGGCATTGCCTTCAAAGGTGTACGGAAAAAGTCTACATATTATGTCTTTGTTTTCAACATTACGGAGCCTAATGGATAACATGATTTTTTTAATATGATCCTCAGCAATCTGCTTGGAATCTGGGTCAAATTTAGGGATCCATTTCTCCGGATGTTCATGCAAAGGATGTTGGGGCCCAGGTATGACCACTGCATCCTGATCGAGCCAAGGTCTGGCGGGATTATTCATATTTTTTATAGGCATGGGTGGTGTCGAAGGCTGAGATGAAGAACTGCCTTCGTCTGATAATTCTTCTCCTGAAGAAGAAGGAGATGAAGGGAGTGGTGATGGTGGAATACCAGATCCTCCTGCTGCATGAGTGAGGATGTGTTCTGGATCCGTAGGGTTTAGGGTAAGATCAGTGCCTTCAAGTTGCTCCCTAATATCAGAGAAATCTAATGGTTGATTCAATGGTTGACTTGGTTGTCTAATACGGGCCAAAGCACCGTGTGTCCTTAGGAGGGATTGACGAACAATTTCTTTTACGTCGGCCCCTGGGGGGTTTGGTGTTATTGGTTCAACGGTAATCCGTGGATTGTCGTTTGATGTGGTTGTTGTTTGAGGGATAATGTTTTCATCAGAACGACCTCTTGTTACTATAGGTGAGCAAGTAGGTGGGGGAGGAGTCTTGCAACCTCCACGTGCCATTAATAGTATTCAGGCCCTCCTTCTAGCGCCATTTGTTGACGGGTGAAATTGACCACTCGTCAACTGGAAGAGTGAAACCGGTCTAGGGTTGTCTAATTAACCCAAGCCGTTAGAATTGACTCACTCTGATGGGTTTAATGGCTTTGTTGGCCAATATAAAGTCCTAAGGAAACAAAAAAACAAATAAAAGAAATGAAATAACTCACTAATTACTAATCACTGAAATATATATGTATATCTAAATATATATACAGTTTATTTAAATAATATTTATATGATAGTTCTATTTATCTAATTCATATATACAAGATATACAAATAATGAGTTTTAATCTGAACTCATAAAAATCAAATATATAATGGTTCTTTTGATGAAAGTAGATAAAGAAAGCAAAAAGTACTATTTGTTTTTTGGTTTGTTTTTTAAATCAATATGCATTCGTAAGATCAAATATTAAACTACTTATTTAAACAGAAAAATATAGATAGTGAAAATTATACTATATATAGGAATTTCTATATTATACAAACAAATAAAAGAAAAGAACAGACTAACCTATTGATCAGTTGAAGAGTGTGCATCCAACTGTTTGCGTAAATCATACATCAGTCCATCCATGAGATAAATCTATTGTGCATCTTCACACTGTTTGGGACAAACGCTAAACTATGCATTGACTTGTGTATTTGATTGAGAAAACAACAAGACGCAAAAAAACAAATTGTGATATAATAGACTGCAAGTAATAACGCATAAGATAAATCTGATAGTTACAGCCTGCATTTAATCAATCAACATGTTTAAGGTAAACCTCATAATATGAATTGAATGATCATTCCTCGTTTTCATAAAACTAAAGCATAAAATCGTGAACTGTGAGAGAAAAACTATCTTGACAACAAAATAATCTGCGAAGACGAAAGCTATCAACAGTCATCCAATTATCAAGATCAACAGATTATAGACAATAACAACATTCACAGATGGCTAAAGCATGAAGTAAATATTTGTTATGTCCAAATTCAAGTATAAGTTGTTCACAACTAGCCCCAGGCCAGGATACCCCTGATTACAAAAATAATGGGTTTATAAAGGCCTCAGAAAAGATAATTGTTTCCCTTTCTGAGATCAAATATTGATTACAAAAATAAAAAAGGGGGATACAACCACCTAGATTATACTAAATCCTTTGAAGCTAACAAAATTTCATTTCTGTTCATTCAAAATGCATCAAAGATATGACTGGAAGGTCTCAAGAGTGCCTCAGATCAATTTGCAATCATGGATTCCTAAATATCCTGAAAGAAAAAGGAAAATAGAAATATTTAGATACAATTTCAACCATTAATTTACACATTTCGAATTAACATAACTGGCTATAGAATCTTGTGATTCTGTAGCTAGTTATTTTAGTAAATGAAATCCAATTTATTGAAAGAACAAAGAAATCTAGTTTCAAAACATAGTCCTATATTAATATAAAGAATCATACCTCCAACTATGAAATCAAATCGTATCAGACAACCTTGGAATTTACAATGGCTGTTGCAGCCTCAACATTTTTAAATACCACATTTCTTGTTGTCTTCATACGTTTTTCTTTTCCTTGAATAACAGACTCGAGCCTATGGTTTTCCCTCGTTAATAAATCGATTTGATCCATTAGAGCCTTAACCTGTGACTGTAGGATAGGGATATCAGTATAATATCTATCAATCCAGGATAGACAAACTTGACACTTTGACTGTGCGGCGGTTGCATGGGAAAAGACATGATTGTGAACCAGAGCATCTTCCATATGGACAGTAGATTCATTACCCAATTTGACACCAGGAAACTATGCATTGTTTTTCAGACAGGGAGGTAAATTGTCAACAAAGTTATAGGGCCGATCAAGGTGTGGCTTGAACGGATGAGGGTCTTCTTCAGCGAGGAACCTATCGATTTTAGAGTTTGAACTCTCATGAGCCTTGATCATGCTGATCGAGCTCACATGAGAGTTCGACTTGTTACAAAGCCTCCTCGAAATCAGTCTCTCAGCTCTCTTGTTCTTAAAATTTATATCAACATTTCTTTTAGATGCTTTCCCTGTAGGTTTCTTTAAATTTTTAACACAGTCATTAGGATGTATAACCTGCTCACAGGCCTGTTCAATAACCTTTGGATCGATTAAGGGTTTGTTGTAGGAGGCTGAGACATAGGCCTGGGTAGGTGAGAGGGGAGTTGTAGGGTAGATTAGGGTCTCTTCAACCACAATTTTGTCGACCTCCTCCATATCAGGGTTACCATAACCGTTTCTGGTTATGAATGAATCCCAACTGTCATTCTGCAATTCTAATTGATGCACAAGCAAGATTTTTATAAGGCCATGATGGAAGAGGCTCGAGTCTAACCGTTGCTTTCTATACCTTTTTCCCATTTTATAAAGGCTCCTCAATAAATAATACGGGATGTTCAAAGGAAACCCCATAAAAATCATAAACAGACGCAGATAGTACAAAAACAAAAGACTGAAATGTCCCTCACAGGTAACAAATTGTTTTACGACAGTAAGCAGATCATGCCACCGAGCTTTTAGGAAGGAAATGGGCATACCTTTTTCACATCCTTTTATCTTCCAAGAGGTAAAGAGGAGACTCCAAGGGACTTCTTCCACTTTTTCATTTTTGAACCACCTTTGACCGCTTGCAGGGAGTCTTGTAGCTTGACTCAAGAAATCCTTTGTAACCTCCAGTTGGACGTCACCCACTTTAGCTCTACACCCATCGAAGGAGAAAGTGAATTTCTGGGCAGTTTGTAAATTGAAACCCTGAAATTCTCTAATGAAAACGAGCCAACCACTTCTCTCTAGATCTTCTCTGGCATCATCATATAAGAGCAGAGTTTGAATGCCATTTGGTTTGACTCTAACGACAGGAGCCATACTAGATGAAAGGGTAATCGATCAAACACAACGTGCAGGGAGGGTTTATGAGACATACTAGAGCCATACCCCGAGCCCGATAACACCAACAATGAACGGCATATGAGCAGAAACTCATAACGATAAGATGGGCGTTAATTGAAATGCATGCGAAGAGGGTTTGCTAAGCCCAAGACCAGTCTTGTAAATGATGGCTGACTGCAAATCGTATTGCCACCTTTGCATTTATTACAATCTAGGACCAAAGCATTAAAAAGGAAATAAGTGCGAGATATAGTGGGTTGGATCATATGGTTCTGGATGTTTGGAAATCGAAAATCGAAAACCTAGTAATGAAGAAACATATAACCAAGAATCAAACAACAATAAAAAACCATGCCAATACTCAAATCATAAAAGGTCCTTTGTTGATATAACTATCAATCCCTAAGCATGCTTGGTGTTCAAGAAATCGAAACAAGGAGAATAACTCTTCATGGTAAGGAGCAAAGCTTCATTAATAGATTGTAGGAACAATTTGCCTTTAATAAATTTTCAAACAGAATGGTAACACAGTCGCAAGTTTTCATGCTTCTTTTTCATGCTTTCAGTCATGAACGAAGTATGAAAGAAAACAATAGTGAAAAGCGATAAATTACAACTGTCATTTCGAAAATGGCTCATGAAGAGTAATAAAAATTCATGACCCTAGTTAGGCAGCTATAAAAATCATTTAATTGACATCAAAAGTTAAAAAAAAATGTTGGGTTGCCAACACAATCCCAACCATCGTATCACAACCACCTTACGCACAATAATCTTATCATCAATCATTTTATCCACAATATCCACTTGTACAACAACCATTTCCATCCAATCCACCACCCCCACAATTAACTCAATCTCAACCTATACAACATCCTTCAACTCGGAAACCACCACAACATACTTCAATCCCATCTCATTCTATAGCAAACCCAAATAATCAAAAGGAAAAAACAGTCTACAATGTTGAAGTGAATATTTTTCCCACTTACATCATCACTCTTGTAGTATTACAAGAATTTCCTACACAATTACAAGAATTTTTTGCACCATTTAAATAATTTAGTTTACACTTAGGGAGAGTACTATCCCAAATTCCCCCATAATAACTAAAGAGGTGATAGAGGAAGTAGAGGAAAATCTATCAGATCAAAATAAAACAATTGAAAAAACAATCAATCTACAGGAAAAAGATCAAGAACCAAAACATGCACCCTTTCCTGAAATATTACTATTGGAAAAACAAGAAAAATCATATATTTTACCTTAAATTGATATTTTGGAAGAATTGAGAAATATAAATATAAAATTCCCCTACTACATACCATTAAAGAGATTCCCATCTATGCAAAAACAATAAGGGAAATATGCAATAAAAAGACTGGTAGACAAAGAAAAGATCCACAAAATATACAAGTGATTGGACATTTAGACAATTTGATAACTACAACACGAATCACCAAAAAGTATGTTGACCCAGGCATACCAGTTGTTACAACATCTATTAATAATCTTTTTTAGCCAAACACACTCATTGATTTAGGTTCTGCCATAAATGTGATGACACTGGATACTATGAAAAATATCAACATTCAAAATCGCAAGCCTACCCCTATGGTTTTGGAGTTAAAGACAGATAAAAAATTAAGCCCGAGGGGATAGTTGAAGATGCCATTGTTTCACTAGACTCTTGGAATTACCCAGTAGACTTTATGATATTACAACCAAATTTTGGCTTAGGAGGACATTCACTGATATTGGGTAGGACATGGCTAGCAACAATTGATGCATACATTGGTTTATTTTCAAGAAACATGAAAATCACAAATGGTTATGAGGTAAAATAGATCCAACTCTATCCCCCAACTAAATCAGTTAATGAGTTGGAGAAAATTAAATGGACAGAGAATAGGGATACATAAAATGAGATAATTTAGCTTGTCTTAACAATTTCTCAAGCTTTAAACATCAAAGAAAATACATATGATAAAAATTTTAATCATTACCTCTCTTACCATGATTATCCCATGTATTTTAGGGGGGAAATATTATCACAGACATCAAAATATGAACATATTTCATCATCATCAATTGAACCAACATCTACAAGGGATTATGAGCAACTTTCTGTTGATTTTTTATTAGGAAAACATTTTCAAGAAACATGTACTATAGATAGTTTGACATCTTTGTTTGATTCCATATTTCTTGTAAATATTGTATGTTCTTCCTGTAGTAAAATGGTTGATACAAAGGTTGAAATAGTTCCTAGAAAAAACCTTAATATTAATGTTGATCTTGATGAATCACAACAAAACCAATTAATTTATGTATTGAAGAAATATTCTAGATCTTTTTCTTGGGAATACATTGATATGCAGTGGATTCATCCAAATACTTTCACCCACCACATATACATCCAGGAAAATGTCAAACTATTTCGAAAACTACAAAGACGAATGAACCCAGCCTTAAAAAACATTGTAAAAGAGGAGCTACAAAAATTATTAGATGTAGGATTTATTTATCTTATCTTCGATGGCCAATGGGTTTCACCATTGGTTATAGTTCATAAGAAAAGTATTAAATGGAAGGTATGTGTATACTACCAAGAACTCAACAAGGCCACATTGAAAGATCATTTCCCTCTCCCTTCCATCGACCAAGTCCTGGATACATTGGCTGGAAAGAAATATTTTTCTTTCCTCGATGGTTTCAATGAATATAACCAAATACAAATAGCACCTCAAGATCAATATAAAATGACATTCACTTGTCCTTGGGGAACTTATGCCTACAAGGTATTTCCCTTTGGACGTTGTAATGCACCAACCACCTTTCAAAGGGAAGTCTTGGCTACTTTTGTTCATTTGGTAGATGATTGTGTAGTTGTGTATATGGATGACTATTCAGTTTATTAAGATACTTTTGAGGAGACTTTAGAGAATATGGAAAAATTCTTAAATAGATGTCAACACACCTTGATTTCAGCAATACAAAATATTTTATGATGCGTACTGAAGGTGTTGTGCTTGGTCATCATATTTCAGCTACCTGTATTAAGGTAGATCCAGAAACAATTGAGGTCATTGTCAATTTACCCTCTCCATCTACTCAAAAGGATGTGAGAATTTTCCTTGGTCACATAATGTATTATAGACGGTTCATCATAAATTTCACAAAAATTGCATCTCCTTTATTCAAATTACTAGAAAAAGGCGTCGAATTTTTCTACCACTCCGGTATTGAGAGAGCCCAATTGGACATTTCCCTTCCATATATTGATAGATACCTCAGAGATAGCAATGGCAGCGGTTTTGGGATAGAAAAAGAACCAATAACATTATGAAATCTATTTTGTCATAAAAAATCTTACTCCTGATGAATTTAATTATACAGTCACGAAAAATGATGTTTTGGAAGTTGTCTATGCAATAAAAAAGTTCTGACATTATATTATAGGATATGATATTTTTGTGCACACATACCATTCCACCATCAGATATCTTATGAATAAACCCATAACTAATGGCATGATAACAAGATGGATTCTTCTTTTGTAGGAATTCAATATCACGGTGTTCGATAGGCCAGGAAGGGAAAATCTAGTAGCAGATTTCCTTTCTCAAATAAATAATCCCAGTGAGACCTTTTATGTAATTGATACATTTCCAGATGAATTTTATTTTTTATTTTTTGTTAAGACTCCATGGTTTGCTGATATTGCTAACTACTTATCTACAGGAAAATTTCCACCACACTTTTTAGCAAAAGAAAAACAAAGAGTTATTAAGAAAAGTGCTAAGTATTGTTGTATTGGTGGATACCTCTTCTACATGAAAGAAAATCTTATCATTCATTAATTTGTTAGAGAGGACACGATGTTTGATATTTTAAAGGCCTGCCTTGATGAGCCTTATGGTGGTAATTTTTTTGAAAAAAGGACATCTTATAAGACTCTTCAATTAGGATATTATCGGCCCTCAATTTTTAAGGATACCAAACAATATGTGAGGAGCTGTGATAGTTGTCAAAGGATGGGTCATCCTACTGCAGCCAACAAAATTCCACTTTAGCCTCAGGTTGTCGTAGAACCATTCAAGAAATGGGCCTTAGATTTTGTAGGGCCCATAAATCCACCATCAAAAAGAAAAAAGTTATGTTTTGGTTTGCATAATTACATTACAAAATGGGTTGAAGTGAAAGATTTACCACATGCTATTGAACAATCTGTATTAAATTTCTTATTTGAAGATATTTTTGTTAGATTTAGAGTGCCTAGAGAAACAGTTACTAACTAGGGGGAACATTTCACCTCAAAAATATTTCAATGTATTATGCAGGAATGCAAAATTAGACACAAGAAGTCCACGCCATATCATCCATGGGTCAATGGCCAGGTGGAATCTACCAATAAGATTCTGGAAGTAATTTTGATGAAGACAGTCCAGCTCCATCGGTTAGATTGGGAAGAGAAGCTTCCAGAATATTTATGGAATTATATAACTATGTGGAAAAATTTTACTGGACACACCCCTTATAAGTTAGTTTATGGAAAGAAGGTACTCCACCCTATTGAGTTTGAGATAAAAACTTTTGAAATTGGGTTTAAGTTTGTCAAAAGCTCAGCAACAAAGAATTCTACAATTGAATGAGTTGGATAAAGAGATTCAATATGCCCTTAAAAATACCACCCTTGTGCAGGAAAAATAGGATATATGGCACAATCAATTCATTAAGAAAAAGCAATTCAAAGCAGGTGATTGGGCCTTGTTTTTTGATTCAAAATTTAAAATTTTCAAGGGAAAGTTTACCACCCATTGGCTAGGCTCTTACAAAGTTGATATATTTTTCGAAAATGGATCGATATGTTAAGAACCAAATATCAATATAGCATACAAAAACTTCAGAAAAAGTACTCAGCGCCTTGAAAAAGAGATAATTTCAGATAATAATCCTCTTCGAGGGGGAAACCTCCTTTTACCCCACTTAAATGTTCAAGTTCAAGATGATTCAAAATGAAAATGTCTCCTTGGTATATATAGGAGACTAGGAGGTATAATTTCAACTAATGGCCTAAAGCCGACATAAATAAAATAACATTACTAATCTAATATGCCCTAATTAAGGGGTAATGAGCCAATATTAGGGCTTAACATGCCCCTCCCCTTGAGACAAGTGTTGTTTGCAATGCTTGAGTAACTCTGGATGCTTCTGTATAAAATACTAATCTTCCCAAGTGGAATCTTTAGCCAGTAGATTCCTCCATTTAATGAGATACTCTTAAATGGATCTATTCCTTAGCTGGCAAATTCTTTTGTCAGTGATGGCTTCAGGCTCCAATATGATTTTTCCTTCCTCGTCAAGTTTTGGCAATATAGTTTGAACTGGGATCTTGTCGCCTATAACCTTCTTTAAGCATGAAACATGGAAAACTAGGTATACTCGTGAAGATGCAGGCAACTCCAATTTGTATGCCATAGTACCAATCTTTTGCAACACCTTATAAGGGCCATATTACTTTGGTGATAATTTATTATCCTTCTTGGCTTGCTTGAGGGACATCTGTTTGTATGGTTGTAGTCTTAAAAACACCCAAACCCCTACTTCAAAACTTCTTTCACTACGATGTTGATCTGCTTGTTATTTCATGTGATTTTGTGCCATGGTCAGGTTGTCCTTTAAGATTTGGAGAACTTGTTGTTGATTCTCGATGTGACCTTCCACTGCTTGAACCTTAGATTTTTCTTTTAGAGAAGAAGTGATGGAAGGAGGGTGGTATCCATAAAGTTCCATAAATGGTGTCATTTTTTGTTTCATTATGAAAGGAAGTGTTATACCACCATTCTGCCAAGGGTAACCATTTGAAACATTGTGTTTGTTTATCAGAGAGAAAGCAACGAAGGTATCCTTCCATACATTTGTTCACTATCTAAGTTTGTCCATCAAATTGAGGATGATAGGACGAGCTATGAGCCAATTGAGTACCCAAACAAGAAAACAATTCTATCCAAAAATGTCCAGTGAATATGGGATCTCTGTCACTTACAATAATCTTTGGGCTGCCATGTAGATTGTGAACTGTCTCCATGAATGCGGTGGAAACTATACTAGCTTTGAAGAGATGCGAGAGTGCGCAAAAGTGTGCGTACTTGGTCAGTCTATCAAAAATCACCATGATGACACTCTTTCCTTCAAACTTTGGTAACCCTATGATGAAATCCATGGAAACATCCTCCCAACACTGACTTGGGATGGATAATGGTTGTAAAAGTTGTTTCCACCTTATTTTGTTGGCAAACCAAACATTCTGCCACAAAACTTTGAACATCAGTTTTAAGGCCATCCCAAAAAAAATCCTTCTTGAATCTATGGTAGGTTTTCAAAAATCTCGAGTGCCCTCCTACTGGAGAGGTGTGCAATTCCAATAGTGCCTTTTTTTTGAGTTGGGAGTTCTTACATAAATATAAGCGATATTTGTACCATAGTGAATCAATTTTCCATGTAAATGTATAGGATACACTAGAATCCTGCTGCAACCTTTGAATGAGAGTCCACACTTTTTCGTCATTCTTCCATTCATCCCTTGCTTCTATTATCCAATCGGGTTGGATGATCGACATAGAAAAGATAAATGCCTCAACATCTTCATCCTTTCTTGAGAGTGCATCTACCACAACATTTTTCTTCCCCTTTTTATAGATGATTTCAAAATCATAACCCAATATCTTGGTTACCCATTTTTGTTGTTCTTCTAAAGATAGTCTTTGTTCCAAGAAGTATTTAAGACTATCGTGATCTATTTTGACCTTGAAGTGCCTACCTATTGGGTAAGGATGTCATTTCTTCAATGCATGTAGTATTTCCATCATTTCCTTCTCATAAATGGGTTTTTGTAAGTCGTTTCCCTTGAGTGGTCAACTTTCAAAAGCCAGGGGCCTTCCTTCTTGCATTAGGATAGCACCAATTCCATTTCCCGAGGCATCACATTCCACAATAAAGATTTTTGTGAAGTCTGGAGTGGTCAAGACAGGAGATTTGCACATCACCTCTTTAAGTTGTTCAAAAGATTTAGTTACCTCTGGAGTCCATGAAAATGCATCCTTCTTAGTTAGTGTCGTTAAAGGTGTTGCTATTATTCCATAGTTCCGAACAAACTTGCGGTAGTAACCTGTCAAACTCAAAAATCCTCTAAGATTCTTCAATGTTTTGGGAATCGGCTAGTCCATCAAGGCCTTAATCATGTTAGGGTCTACCTTGACACCTTCGTGAGATACAATATGACCCAAATACTCTACCTCCTTTACTCCAAAGAAACATTTGGATGGTTTGGCATATAGTTTTTGCTCCTTTAGTAGTTGTAGCACCTTGTCAACATGTCACATATGATCCTCCCAAGACTTGCTATAGATTAGTATATCATCAAAAAATACTAACAAAAATTTTCGAAGGAAGGGCTTGAAAATGGAATTCATCAACCCTTGGAATGTGGAAGGTGCATTTGTAAGGCCAAAAGGCATGACCAAAAAATCATAATGGCCTTCATGAGTTCGGAATGTTGTTTTTGGGATATCTTCTTCCTTCATTCTGATCTGATGATACCTTGAACGGAGATCCAATTTTGTGAAATAGATTGCTCCATGTAGTTCATCTAACAATTCATCAATGACGGGAATGGGAAACTTATCTTTAATAGTGATCTTGT